>CAXHWN010001272.1:161000-471000 GCA_964020975.1 Hermodice carunculata
CACAGAAGAGGACGTTTCTCTGTGATCCTGCTCAAAGGACTTAAAAACCACAGGTACCCACCAAATCTGAAACAAAAACACATAACTTCAACAGAAGTATATGTTTTTGCATATGCTAAAGAATAAGTTAAAAACAAACGTGTGTAGTACCTAATATACAGTTTATATCCCAGGGTATTCATTTAGTATCTCAATTGTGGAGTGATACCACTATGACAGGAACAAGATGCAGGAGCCAACTAGAAAAGAAGATTTGCTTCAAAGCAAACCTGTCTGTGTGCCTTCAAAAGCTGTAAATAATAATTCCTACAACTTTTGTCCTGTGGTACTTCAAATTCCATTAAGCTGATGGCTGGATGAAAATTTCAAGGTACAAATGACCTTGACATTTAAAGGTCATATGTAAATTACAAAAATATACAGTGTTACAATGCCTACAATTTAAGCCCAACATGAACCAAATCATAGAGAAGTTGACCAAGTTTAGCACAGCAAGATGAAACTTTCAAAGGTCCAAATGACATTGACCTTTGACCTTTACAGGTTACCTGTTATCACAAAAACATGCAGTTTTGTAATATCTACAAGTTGAGCGCAACATGATTAAAATTGGATGAAAATTGACCAAGTCATGGCTGGAAGAAATTTTCAAAGGTCCAGCTAACCTTGACCTTTGATCCTTGGAAGTCACAACAACTAAAATTTGCAGTGCTACAATAGCTACAATTTGAGTCCAACATGATTTAATTTGGATACAAATTGAGTTATGGCTACATGAGAATTTCAAAGGTCCAAATGATCTTGATGTTTGAACTATATAGGTCACTTGTAAGTCACAAAAATGTGTAGTGTTACATTAGCTACAATTTGAGCCCAACATGATCAAAATCGGATATACATGGACTGAGTTATGGCTACATGAAAATTTGAAAGGTCCAAATGACATTGACCTTTGACCTTTGGAGTTTATTTGTAAATTGCAAAAATATGCAGTGTTGCAATACCTACAATTGGGTCCAACATGGTTAAAATTGGTTGAAAATTGACACAGTTATGGCTAGATGAAAATTTTAAAGGTCCAAATTACCTTGATATTTTACCTTTACAGGTTGCATGTAAATTACAAAAATGTGCAGTGGTACAAACATATTTATTGAGTTAGGATTGGTTTTCTGTACCTATAATAATTTTGGAGATATTCAAGATTTAAATCTTCAAATGACCCTAATTTACATAATTTTCAAAACCGTTGAACCTTTTTCTTACCAAAACTCAATACTTCATGTATGGAAGTATAATCATGCTAAGTTTGGAGTTTCTACGTATAATGGTTTTCAAATGAAATGTCTGACAAATTTGCCTGGAAAGAAAGAAAGGAAGAAAGAAAGAAAGAAAGAAAGAAAGAAAGAAAGAAAGAAAGAAAGAAAGAAAGAAAGAAAGAAAGAAAGAAAGAAAGAAAAAGAAAGAAAAACAATATGTCTGTGTTGGCACACAGACATAAATGGAACAGATAACAGACCTTGGATGCATAATACAGTCGACTTGGTCCATACACTGTCTAGAAACACTTGGAAGTTCCATGAAAAAAAAATGGACTTTGAAGGTCTGAAATTCACGGCTCGTCTTTTGAATCTTTGGAAAATCCCAAATTATCCTATTGCATTAGTTTTAAAATGGACTCCATTTTATTATTTTTCCTCGTTATGCCCCTTTCCTAATGGAGGAGGGGCATACAGAAATCGCTTATTTCATCCATCTGCGTGTCCATGCGTCCCTGTCCGTCCATCCATCCGCAATTGTGTCCGGTGTATAATTCGCTTATACCTCAACTTAAATTGATGAAACTTTAAAAGTAGGTGAATCCTGACATAAGGATGCATCATGTACCAAAATTATGTCGCTAGGTCAAGTATCTGGGTCACATTGACAGATTCTTGTAAAATCGTGTCCAGATTATATATAACTCAATTACTTTGTGTGACTTAAATTAATGAAACTTTACACAGATGTATCGACACGTAAAGGTGTGTCATGTACCGAAAGTAGGTCACCAGATAAAGTATCTGGAACACGGTGACAAAATCATTGAAAACTATATAACACTTCATGGCGGAGCTTTAATTCTCCTCTTATAGTTAGATTGCTGAACCTTTACACACAGGTGCAACTACGCAAAAGGGTGTGTCATGAACAAAAAGTAGGTCGCTAGATCAAGTATCTGGATCACGGTGTCATATCCTTGTAAAATCGTGCCAAAGCTATTATTCTTTTATTACTTAACTAAGTTTCATGAAACTTCACAAACACACACACACACACTCACATGTATCTTGACAAAAAAAGTGTGTCATGAAGCAAAATTAGGTCACTAGGTCAAGTATCTGGGTATCATCTATGTGTGTCAGGGCTACAATTCGCTTGTCCTTCAACTTATAATAATGAAACTTTACACACACTGCATCTGAATATAAGGGTGTGTGTAATGTACCAAAAGTAGGTCAATAGGTCAAGTATCTGGATCACAGTGACAAATTTTTGTAAAATCGTATCAGGGCTATAAATCCTTTACTATGTAACTTAATTTCATGAAACTTCACACATACATGTTTCTTTACCTGAAAGTGTGTCATGAAACAATTGTAGGTCAGTAGGTCAAGTATTTGGGTCATGGCGATACATTATGCAAAACTACATTACACTTCCAGGGTTATAATTCAGTTGTCCTTTGACTGAGAATCATGAAACTTGGAGAACATGTGTATTTGGACATAAGAGTGTGTCATACATAAAAGTAGGTCCGTGTGTCAAGTATCTGGGTCACAGTGATAGCCTATTTTATTGACTACAGTCATTCTAAAACGAGGCCTGTAATTAACAAGGTTATAAAGGAAGCGAGGGGGCATGGATCTAGCAATCCCGGGTTGCCTTTTAATTATATTTATATACGATGTTCTGCTGGTTTGCGCATAACCTATTCACTAAAGTTGACAATCCTGAGCAAAATAATCAACTAAAGATTCAAATGATGGACTCATGAAATTAAGAGGCGGACTTCTGCAAATAAACTTTAAGCTTCAGACGTAGCCTTCGGTTGTAGGATTATAGATTAAAAAAGAAATAAAAGACATAGCAGCAGTTTTACCTCCCCTCCCTTATCAGCTATGTTGCACAGACTGGACTATGAATCACATCCTTCATCTCCATGCATATGTGTTGTATTGCATATTGGTATATTTTAATCATAAACTTTACATTTCATGCACAAGAATATGGAATTAAAGCAAAAACAAAACAAACAAACAAAAACCAAAAAACAAAAAAAAAAAAAACAAAAACAAAAACAAAAAAACATTCTGCAGGGCCGCGAATGACGTGGAACTTGAATTCATATGATGACAAGGGTTTGCAGTATTGTAAACATAATTTGGTAGTAACAGCATAGATTCAATTGTTGTTTGCTAACTCTCCTGTCAAAACACACTTATGAAACACACTTATGAATAAAAACTAAGTATAAAAAGAGAGGATTGCGAAATGGTGTATTGTCTTATGCATTGGGAGGTTTTAATTGAATGGATTTAGTATTTCGTGACTGTACATGTACATATTTATAATCTCATAAAGAAATGGTGCAGTGGATTAGAATGAAGTTTGCCGTTTCAATTTTGACGAGCAACCAGCTTCATTTTTGTGAAACTGAAATATTAAAAACTCAACTTGGAAAATCAACACTATCAGTAGACCTTTTACCAGATTTTGGTTTAAATTAGAGTATCCGAGGTAAAATGTTCCTCATATTCATGATCGTGTAAGGATACAATGCATCAAATAAACATTTAACTGGGAGTGGTTTTAATGTGGAAAACTGATCTACAGTCTGTCTTAACTCTTAAAGAGACCCATGACACTAGATATCCCTTAATGTACAACAATTTCAATATTACATTTTATGTTATTCCACATGACCATACAAACTTCCACATAGACGTGGGTGGATTTTCTTTGAACGTCACAAAATTTTCTTCCTTATGACCATTTAAAATACTGGTTATTTAACAAAACTTTATTTTTCTAAAGAACTAATAATTGTGGAATGATGAACCATTAACCTCACAGGAGGTTAGTGGTTCATCATACACAAGCTTTAGAATACAACGTTTATAATTTATCCAAATTACATAACTTGACAGAGCCAAACCAAACGAACATTCTTTACAGTCTATATTATTTCTGACTTTTCAGGCTCCCTCCTATTATCAAATTTTGGTCATGTAGCCCGTAAGCCACACACACACACACACACACACACACACACACACACACACACACACACACACACACACACACACACACACACACACACACACACACACACACACACACACACACACACACACACACACACACACACACACACACACACACACACACACACACACACACACACACACACACACACACACACACACACACACACACACACACACACACACACACACACACACACACACACACACACACACACACACACACACACACACACACACACACACACACACACACACACACACACACACACACACACACACACACACACACACACACACACACACACACACACACACACACACACACACACACACACACACACACACACACACACACACACACACACACAAGGGGGGGGGGGCTTAGTGGAAAAGGTAAATCACATAGCTACGGCAGGGAAGTGCCAGAGAGGCATTTCCCTGGTTACAGCTAGTGGTTTGTATGACTTTTTTTGGGGGGGGGGATCTCAATGTTAATGGTAAAAGTGTTGGTTCTCTTTTAATTTTAAGACAATGCTCAATGCAAAAGATCAGAACTGATAATTTAACGAATGCATTTTTTTTAAATGAATAACATTAAAATCTTTATACCCATTGCAAAATGTAAAACTGATTCAACACTTCAGTTTCTCTCTCTACCCTCCTAGGTTACAGACTGTCTGAATGGGCAATGATAGGAATACATTTTGATTCTCAATTTGTCCAAATGTTAATTGAAATCTAAGATTTGTATTTTCTCAGCGTAAGCACTATATGTATTTTAATTGACAACAGTCAACGTCGCATGAAAGATAAAAGAATGAAACATACATGTTTGCATATATGCAGTGACAAAATCTAAAATATGTGCAATGTATATGAGCGGCCGGCTAGTCAGTATCAGACAAGGGTTGCCATCACTGGCTTAAAATTTTGACAATTCATTGTTTATGGCTGAAGATTGAGGGGTTAATATCGAAATTAGTGGTATAAATGTTTTGATATTGTCAAAAATAAAGAAAATGTAGCTTTATCTACAGCACAAAATTTGACCAGGCTGACATAAACCAAAAAATCTCAGACAACACATCACAACGTGTGTAAATACTCCTCTGAATGCGTGCTTGGTCTAAAAAGTAGCCCACCATGTTATATGAGTGTGAAGAGGCCCAACCAGTGAGTATAGAATTGTAAGTGGCAAAATGAACAAATGAAGATCAATGAAAATTTCCATTTGATACATTGAAAATTTGATGTTTAGTTTGCACGCAAATGATAAAACATACTTAATGGTACAAAGTAATTTCAATCTGATGAAGATCCCAATTTGAAATTATTGGTGTTTTTATCACTATGTGAATTCAAGAATAAACTATAGCAATATATTGGGCGTTGGGGGATGGGGGGTAAGGGTACAGTGTATTTCTGCACTGCGGCACTGGGGCATATTCTTTTTTGAATACCAACATCATACTGGAGGCCTCTAATTTTCCCTACTGGCCAGTATTTCGGAATATTCTTATTTTCTGTACTCTGTATTGGGGGGAAAAATTTACTCTACCAGCACAATGGGACCCCACCTACCTTACCCCCATATACTCAATCTTCATGCATGAACAGCATCCGAACAACAAAAACTCTTAGTGCATCAGCTAAATTAGGCTATTTGCTTTGCTAGCATTATTATTCTTGTTACAATTCATTTCAAATGGCACAGAACACACATACATGCATGTACGTCAGTATTTGTGAAAATATTCCGTGACAGATAGATAAAACTTACTTTCATTATGCAGCACATATCCTCTTCTAACTGCGTGGGATCCCCCTACCTCCCCCCCCCCCCCTCCGCCATCCCACCCCATCCAACCCCATCCAGTTCACATACTCACATGCAGGGTGTCAAGTTGAACCCATGCACTCTCATTGGGTACAAGGGCCTACAAGTCTTGAGATTCATCGCAATATGACTTTTGCCAGGGGTTCACATCGTCATTTGTAGTGATCGAAACAGTGGACTGGACAAACTATGATTGTTGAGGAAGATGCTCTTTCTGGCAGGGTTTTGTTCTGTGAGTCCCCCCTTGCTATCCGCTTGTTTATGCATTCTTGCTCTGAAGTTGGTGTCAGCCAGTGGTTCCCAATAGGGTGTCATGTTATCGGCATGGAACCTTGATACACGTGTGTGTGTGTGTGTGTGTGTGTGTGTGCACGCGCGCGCACACATATGGGCATCACATAATGGCAATTTGATCAAGCCAGGTGAAAGTGACACCCGCCCTCATTGCAATCAGTCAGTATCACACCACGAGTCATACGACCAGCCCCAAATTTTCCCCTTCCTCTGCAAAATTCTATCATTGAAACAAGAGCCTACTGCTAATTGAAATGTAGTCCTATCATGGCAATAAAACAGCACACATGTTAGCGGTAACACAAACATACCCGGCTCCCTGACATATTACATATAGATGCGTAACATTTAGTTCCTAGGTCAGGGGCACACATAAGCTACTTTACTGGGTGACCACAGAACACTGTCCAGTTGTATGTTGTATGCAGAAAAGTTTACATGTATAACCAGCATCTCAAATTTGTAGAAGTTGGACACTGAGAGATCCGACAGATGTTGAACAGAGCTACAGATGAATAAAGTAGATCTATGTTTACTTACATTACACACACACACACGCACACACCAAAAATGTATGGGGAGAAACCCCATGAACTCTCTGCAATTATAAATATAAATTTTGAGTGCAGACATGAAGTACTATGAAAAATCCTATGAAAGGTGCTCGTGAATGGAGCAAAAATAAGCAACCCTCTGCCTATATTCTTGGTATTGCATTGATCTGAGCCATGTACACACTGTCCATTATGTATAAATGAAAATAGGTTCAGGCTGCTGCTCAGTAACAATATGGTGATAGGGAATATGGGTACTTTAATATCTGGTCCTTGTATGTAAACCAGGCTTTATTATGACATGATCATAATACGATGTTACGATGGATAAAATTTTATTTTGGTTCTGATGTAATCAGCCTCCTGTGTCACAAAGGAGAAAGCTTAAAAAAAAAAAAAAAAAAAAAAAAAAAAAACCCAGGTCCTAGTTTCAGGTCTTTTTTTTGTCGAGATTTGGTATGGTATGAACATGAACCTCACTTCCCACCCCAGCCAACTCACACAGAGTTTGAGCACATGCATACAGGACTGCTTACTTCTGAAAAAAAAAAAAAAATCTGACCACAACTATAAAATATTAAAATACTCTCCGCTAGTTTACATGTCAATTTCAAGTGTTTTTCTATGTCTACGTGGTCAAATTTTGTACTGACGATAAAGCTACATTTTCTGCCTTTCTTGTGCAATATCAAAACATTTATACCACCAATTCCCATAGTATTAATCCTCAATCTTCAGCCATAAACAGTAAATTATCAAAATTTAAGCCAGTGATGGCAACCTTTGTGTGATACTGACTAGCCGTCCGCTCATAGGTCTATACATTACCAAGTGCACATACTATCACTGCATATACTGCAAAATGTATTTTTCATTCTTCTATCTTTCATGTGACATTGACTGTTGCCAATTGAGGTATATGTAGTGCTTACACTGAAAATATACAATGTCTGATCTTAGATTTTAATCAACATTTGGAAAAACTGAGAATCATAATGTATTCTTATCATATTGTCCATGCTGACAGTCTGTAACCGTGGAGGGTAGAGAGTGAAACTGAAATATTGAATCAGTTGTTTTAGTCATTTTATGTAATAGATATATACATGTTAACGTAATTCATTAAATAAAAAATGCATTCGTTCAATTATTCTGAACTTTTTGTGCATTGACCTAAATCGAAATGCAACCAATAAAACACTTTTAACATTGAAATCCTCCAAAAGTCATACAAACTAACAGTAACTATGTGATTAATCTTTTTCAATTACCCCCCCCCCCTTGTTTTTTTTTCTCGGTTTACGGGCCAAATGACCAAAATTTGAAAACAGGCGGGAGTCCAAAAAAGTCAGAGAGCTGGCTATATCTGAAAAAAGTGTAAATTAACAGGATGTTATATGACTTATCTATGGGTCTATGTACTGATTTAAAAAATGTAGAAAAAAAATCCCCATTTTAAATTTCATGTTCCCTATTTTTTGCCAATTTTGAAAATAGAAGGGCCCGTAAATTGAAAAAAGAAAAATGATGTGGCCTTGTTTATATATTAAAGAAGGCTATCATTAAAAGCATTGTTTGTGTAGATCATCTTGAAAGGCATCAAATTGTTAACTTGTTATAATGCCCATGCAGGTAATAAGAAATTACTAAAGTGACAAAGGTAAAACTTTGCATATACTGCATTATACCCCAACATCTCTTACTTTGAATTGTGCCAAATGATAAACAATAAATATGTTACACTGACAAGTTTACATATTGTTTCTGCTGTAAATGCCCTCCTCTTTTGGATCATTTTGTCACTTTCAAAATATGTTTTAGTTTAGGTGGCTTACACTGTATGAATTTAAATACAAGCAGGTGCGAAATTCAAACCAAAATAATATATATTGTATACATTTGTTCCCCAAGGACTGTTATTTGGCATGCATATAATTGTACATACTAATAATACAGTAGAATATACATTTGAAATCCCCCATAAAGAGACCACTCCCGTATTGCTACCAGCTTTTTAGCTCAGCTGACTTGTCAGTAGCTGGGCTTTTCTTATAGTCCTTTGTCCGTCGTCTTTCGTCAACAATCGACCTCTTCTCCACAACCGTCAGCCAGATTCACTACAAACTTGGTGGAAATGTACCTTGGGTGGGTCTCTACCAAGTTTGTTCAATTGGTCATGCTCCAGTGATTTTTGGATATTTTAAATGATTTTTTGGGGTTCTCTTTTGGGTCAAATTTTAAAAAGTCTTCTCTTATTTTTTTATGATTTTTGTGTGTTATGACTATTTTAGACTTCTTCTCAAGAACCGTCAATCTGATTAAGCTGAAACTATGTGGATATGTTCCTTGCAGAAGGGTCAAACAAAGTATTTCACTAGGAGGCAATGCTGCGGATTCCTGATTTTTAACGATTTTCTCAATTCGGGCAGTCACCGATAAATGCAACTTTGCTATTGATGACTATGTAAGTCAATGGGCATTCGAATGTTTATTCACATTTTTGTCTTCTTCTGCAAAACCGTCAGTCAGATAGACTTCAAACTTGGTGGCAATGTACCTAGGGTCGGTCTCCAGCAGATCTGTTCAAATAGTCATGCTCCATTGCTTTTTGGAATTTTTGTAATGATTTTTTTTTTGGCGGGGGGGGGGGGGGGTGGCAAATCTTAAAAAATCTTCTTCTCTGAAACCGCTCACAAAGTTGCTTTGATATCAGAAAGGAACACTCCTAGGGACTCCTCGTTCTGAATTTATTCGCGCTGCGATTTTTTGCTATTCTTTATGATTTTTTTTAATGTGTTATTGCCATTTTCGACTTTTTCTCCAGAACCGTGACTCACATTGAGCTGAAACTTGGTGGATATGTTCCTTGTGGAAGGGTCAAAAAAAATTGCTCAGTAGGGGGCACTGCTGTGGATTCCTGATTTTTTCAATTTAGGTAATTATAGATAAATGCACTTTCCCTATTGATTACTATGTAAGTCACAGGGCTTTCTAGATCTAATGCTAATTTACATTTTGGAACCATCAACCAGATTCACTTAAAACTTTGCAGCCATTTACCTTCGGTGGATCGCTGCCAAGTTTGTCCAAGTGGTCACGCTCCAGCGATTTTTTATTTTAGTTTTGATTTTTTTTTTTATAAATTTGGGTTGTTGTTTTTTTTTTTTTTTGCAAATCCTTAAAAAAATCTTCTCCGAAACTGCTCACCCAATTGCTTTGATATCACACAGGAACACTTCTGGGGACTCTTAGTTCTTAATTTGTGCAATAGGTAGCGCTGTATCTAAAACAAAATAATGATTTATTGACTGTTTTCGTTATTTTCAACTTTTTCTCCAGAGCCGTCCCTGAGATTAAGCTGAAACTTGTGTGGATATGTTCCTTGTAAAAATAACAAACAAACTTGTCCACCAGGTGGCATTGCTGTGAATTTTTCCTTTTTAGGGACTTTTTTTCAATTCGCATATTTGTTTGCAATGCACCTTTCCTATTGGTTATTATGTTGAACTTGGTAGGGATGTACCTTTGATAAGCGTCTCCCTATTTTTCTTATCCCAAGTTTACAAAAACACAAGTGGGATGAATCTCTACATCAGCTGAGCATAGGCTGTTCACACAGCCCTCTTATTATAATCACACTACTGTTTAGATTTGCAGTCTGTATGACCTAATGAGACCCTTGAAATGAGCTTTTTTTCCATATTATTCTCAATAACTTCAATGTGAGTTGCTCCTGCTATTGCCTTTGACGACAGCCCAATACTTGTGACTTTTTGTTGGACCAAGAAAAACTTGATAAAAACTACTGAAAATATTCAAAAATCAGTTTTGAATTTAATCATCACAAATAAAACTAACATACTTCAAAATAAACCTAATGGTAATGATTCATAAACTAACATCAATTCATGTGTGAGATTATTGGTTCATCATTGCGCAATAATTAGCTTTTAGAAAAATAAAGTTTCGTAAAATAACCAGTGTTTTAAGTTGGCGCGAGGAAGAAAATTTCGTGATGTTAAAAAAAAAAAAAGCTCACATTGATGTGAAAGTATGTATGGTCATATAGGATACCATGAACATGTAATATTGAAATTTGTGTACATAATATGATCTGTAGGGTCATAGGTCTCTTAACGAGTTAAGACAGACCGTAGATCAGTTTTCTACATTAAAACCACTCTGATAGTTAAATCTTTATCTGATGCGTTATAACATTCATCCTTACATGATCATTTATATGGTGAACATTTTACCTTGGATACTTTAATTTCAATCAATTGAAAGGTCCTTCTGATAGTGTTGGTTTTCCAAGTTGAGTTGTTAATATCTCCGTTTCACAAATATGAAACTGTTTTCTTTTCTCAAAATTTTAAATGTAATCAAACAGACAAGCCTGAATATATTTTTAGGCACACTTGCATCTAATCCATGGTGCCATTTTTTATGAGATGATAAATATGTCCCGCCAAGAAATACTAAATCCTTTTAATTAAAATCTCTCCGTGCGTAAGACAGTACACTGTGCACAATTCCGCCATTCTCTCGTTTTTACATTTAATATTTTATTCATACGTGTGCTTCGACCCGGGAGTCAGCAAACAACAATTGAATCTATGCTGTGAGTGACAAATTATGTCTACACTCCTACGAACCCTTTTCATCATATGAATTCAAGTTGCATGTCACAAACGGTTGTGCAGAATGTATGTATATTTTAATTCCACATTCTTGTTCATGAAATATATGTTTATCATTACAATGTACCAACATGCAATACAACACATATGCATGGAGATGAAGGATGCGATTCAAAGTCCAATCTGTGCAATACAGCCCATGGGGAACTGGTGCAGGCAAAGCTGCTGCTATGTCTTTTATTTTATTTTTTAATGCATGATCCTACGAACGCAGGCTACGTCTGAAGTCAAAAGAATTTATCATAAGTCCAAGGCTTAATTCCATGAATCCATCATTTAAATCTTTATTTGATTATTTTGCTCAATATCATTAACTTTAGTGGACAGATTATGTGCAAAGCAGCAGAACATCGCATATAAATATAACAAGTAGCAAGAGGTTTGTGTAAACAGTCCATACTCAGCGAACCTAAAGATTCATCCAACTGGCAGCTCTATGAACTTGGGATAGGATCAAGGTCACCCATGTATTGCGTACGTCTGATCCTTATGGAAGAATACTAACATGTGCAACATCAAGGTTCCAGTTCAAGTACTCTCAAGTTACAGTCAATAGTAAAACTCATGTATGTTGCACTGTGATCCTAGAAACGAGGTCAAGGTCACTCCTGTACTGTCTAAGCGTGACCTTCATAGAGAAACATTAACATATGCAACATCAAGTTCCTAACTCAAAACAGATGTCAAGTTATCGAGTGAACAATAACTTTTATGTCAGTTGTCTTGTCACCTTGGGAATGAGGTCAAGGTCCAAAAATCATTGGAGCATGATCACTCACACAAAATATGTAGACACTTATGAAAGGTACATCTTAAACAATTTTGGCACAAATCTGGCCAAAAATTATAAGTTATGACCATTACAAAAAATTTCCATGTAAATCTTTTTAAAAGATTTTCCGAAAAAAATAACCATTCAAAGAAACTTGGTGGGGACCCAACTGAGATACATTGCCACCAAGTTTAAAGCCAGTCTGACAGACGGTTTCTTCAGAGAAGTCCAAAGTGTCTATTAGCATTCGAATGCCCATCGACTTACATAGAAGTAAGCAGGAAAGGTTCATTTACCAATAAGCACCGAATTGAAAAAAAAAATCAGGAATCCATAGCTGTACCACGTAGTGAACAATTTGTTTGATTCTTCCACAAAGAACATATCCACCAAGTTTCAGCTTAACCTGATTGACGGTTCTGGAGAATAATCCGCAAATAGCAAAAACACAAAAAAGCATAAAAAATTAGGAAAAATCGCAGCGCCATCAGAGTCCCTTGGATTGTTCCTGTGTCATATCAAAGCAATTGAGTGAGCAGTTTCCGAGAAGAAGATTTTTTTAAATTTTCCCCACAAAAGAACAAAAAAATGCATGAAAAGTAAAAATTACCAATGAAGTGTGACTATTTAAACCGTATTCGTAGCGACTGACCCAAGGTAGATCCTCACAAATTTTGAAGTCAATCTGGTTGAAAGTTTCAGAAAAGAAGTAAAAAAATGTGAACTAGAAAAAAATTGCTTCACAGCAAATCTGGAAGCCTTCAAAATGAGAACAGTTTGAAATGTTGCACGTTGCTATTGTTCTAAATAATCTAAATTTTGTGTATTAGCCTAATGTGCATAATTTTAAATGTTACAACTTTTGTTCCTTGTTCATTGGATGTGGCCATGTCTGAATCTTATAAACTGAAGTTGAAAGACACCAATATCTATAACAGTTTCAAAGCTATTCAACATTTTAATTTTATGTATTTGCCTAACTTGCATCAATTAAAATGGTGCAATTTTGGATCATGGTTCATTGTGTGTGGCTATGTCACAAGCCTATGGATTGAAATTGGAATGGCACCTCTGTACATAATATTTTTGAAGCTATTCATGATTTAAATTCTGCAAAATCACCTAATTTGCATAAAGTAGAATCCTACAACATTGGTTCATGGTTCATTGGATGCGGCTTTGCCACAAACTTTTAAATTGAAGTTGGAATGGCATCTATATGTATAACAGTTTTAGATATATTCAACTTTTTTCAGTGCCTCTAATTAACATACTTTCAAATTCTCCAACTTTCATTTACTGTCCATTTTATTGGCAGGTGTCTCAAATCTGTACATGCACATTGAAATTTTGAGCCTATCTGCAGTAGCTTGGGTGATATGGAACTTTTAAAATTTTAATTGCCCTTCATTTGCATAATTTCATATATCATGACTATTCCCGACCAGGTGCACAATTTCACTGGTGGGTCAGTCACAATGGCAACTTTAGTGGTTCGGGGGAATAATAGTGCTTAAGAAAAACTCCAGACCAATTTCGATGCCATGAAAAGAAAGAAATTTTAGAACCTGAGGAAATACAATAAGTCTGGGTTCGCACCCAGACATAAATAAGAGAGAGAGAGAGAGAGAGAGAGAGAGAGAGAGAGAGAGAGAGAGAGAGAGAGAGAGAGAGAGAGAGAGAGAGAGAGAGAGAGAGAGAGAGAGAGAGAGAGAGAGAGAGAGAGAGAGAGAGAGAGAGAGAGAGAGAGAGAGAGAGAGAGAGAGAGAGAGAGAGAGAGAGAGAGAGGAGAGAGAGAGAATGAGAATTCTTGGAATAACAAAATGTCTCGGTAGTCACCCGGTCATTGTTAGCATTAGAATGCCCAGTGCCTTACAAAGTAATCAATAGGAAAGGTGCATTTACCTTGAAGTACCCAAATAAAAAAAAAGTAAAAAATCAGGAATCCACAGCAGCGCCACCTAGTGCACAGTTTTGTTTGCCCTTTCCACAAGCACATATCCTCCAACTTTCAGCTTAATGTGAGTGATGGTTGTGGAGAAGTCAAAAATAGCAACAACAAACCCCCCCCCCCACACACACACACAAAACACAAATAATTGTAGCACCACGTGGTGAACAACTAAGGGTCACTAGGAGTGCCCCTGTGTGATATCAAAGCAATTGGGTGAGCGGTTTCAGAGAAATTTTTTAAAGATTTGTCCCCCCCCCCAAAAAAAAAAGAAAATAAAAAATGAAAAATTCAAAAATCACTGGAGCGTGACTATTTCAACAAACTTGGTGAAGACCTACCCAAGGTACATCCCACCAAATTTGAAATTTCATGGCTGACAGTTACAGAGAAGAAGCCGAAAATGTCAATTGTGGACGGACGGATGACAGACAAAGGACCATCTTATCAGCTCAGCCTTGGCTGACAAGTCGGCCAAGCTAAAAAAATACAAAATAGGGTCCATTCTAAAACTGATGCAATAGGATAATTTGGGATTTTTCAAGAATTGAAAAGACTGGCTGTGAATTTCAGACCTTCAAGGTCCATATTTTTTTCCAATGGAATCCCAGAATTTTCAAGTGTTTACAGACAGTGTACGAACCGTGTCGATTGTATTAGGCATCCAAGGCCGGTTATAGTAGTAGTAAGTAGTAAAATTTTTATTGACTGAAAGAGAGTCTATATTTGGCTCTACAGCTTGTTCCTATTAAAGTGGTATGACTGGACAATTGACATATTAAATGAATATGTTGGAATACAAAATGTATATTATGTACTACACATGTCTGTGATTTATTCATGATTTGCAAATACAAATACATGAAGCTTCTGTTGACGTTATGTATTTTTGTTTCAGATTTGGTGAGTACCTGTGTTTTTTGAGTCTTTTGACCAGGAACACAGAGAATACGTCCTCTTCTGTGTCGTTGTGTTATGAATAGTGCCAGTGGTTCGGTACATTCCTACACAGGGTTGGGTTGCATCTTAGTCAGTCATAACAATCTCCAGCTGTCCATTATTCGGCAGTGTGATACTGTCTAGTGATAAGGTAATAAGCAGTGGTCCCAGGAGGGTGTTGAGGGTGTCAGGTCTCCATACTCAATGTGAGGATGGAATGCCCGGCTAGTCGTATGTACAGGCATCAAAACACCGCTTACACGTAAGAATTTCTTTATGGCTTGAAAACAAACACACAAACACAAGTGCCCCCCCCCCCAGCCAGCTGGAATAAAATGAATTCACAGGCCACTCATAAATTGGTAGGGTGATTAGGGTCAGTCTTGCACAGAATGGGTAGCCAAATGGAATGCTGGAACCAGCGAGGGCCCCCAACAGAATATACAGAATCAGTGACCCAGGCTGTTTTATCAAAGGATTGCTGTACAAATGCTCCTCTATCTGCCCCACCCCCTCCCCTCTCAACCCACTTCTTTGCCCAGGTTGGCCTGACAAGGCACTTGTTATAAAGCGAAATAGGGCTACAGCCGCCTTAGTAAATTTTGACCAGTGGTTGCTCTCATTATCAATCCTCTCGGGCTCACACGGGCAGGAAGTGTGAGTGTGTTGTGTGTGTGTGTATGGGGGCGGGGGGGGGGGGGGGGAAATGCCAGGCTAAGGGGAACCACAAGTATTTCATTATCCTTTCTACGCATCTTAAAAAGTGATATGCTTACCAATTGATATAGTTAAGTTAACGTTTCATAATCAAATATTGAGAAAAGCTAGCTGGGGAGGGGGATGGGCACTTGTGTTTTTGTTTATCACATAAAGTGTCCATCCAGACACCAGTGGCTTTTTCAATCATAATTCTTGGTCAGTTGTGTGCAAAGTACACGTAAAATTCTTGAAGTTATGGATTAGTAAGCCATGACAGTGCGACCACATACTTTTGTGATCCTGACAACAGAAGGATTAATTTTATGGGCTGGGGCTGGGGAATGGGTTCAAGAAATCTGCAGCAGGAATTAATATCTCACGGCAAATCCCCGCTTCCCCTCCCCCCCCCCCCCCATGGTGAAGGTTGTGTGGCCGCTGATTTGATCACATGGTAGCAAACATGCCTACAAGACTGTCACGCTTCACATTTGATCCGTCTTATAAGACTCCCTGATGAGGACCATATTTTACAGCCAAATATTTTTGCTGGTTTGTTCTCATGCAATTGTTTATCCTGGGTGAATATCTGAAAATTCAGCTACATCCATCTTCGCCTTTGTGCTCATTTATATCTGTGGACCTGAAAAACGTGTCCAAAATAACAAATATGTCATGCCGGTTTTCCTGAATCCCACTGCAATATCTGTTATGTAGTTTTCGTGAAAAAAAAATAATGATCGAAATGACAGATAGTCATTTGATTATAATTGTTATTATTATTATTATTATTATTATTATTATTATTATTATTATTATCATTATTATAGGCCATGGGTGAAAGAAACCTCATGAAGTGTGCAGCCATAATGACTTCATGTATCATACATAATAATCTGTATAAAAACCTAAGTATGGGTGCCAAATTGGAACCAAAGTGGACTGTTGTGTTGAATGGAAAATACAGTAATGCTGGTCCTGTGCAATCGTATTTGACAGACACCACTACATACATGCACTTTCCGAAGTTTTTAATGGCACTTTCGTAGACCACAGACTATGAGTAGTAAAGTAAATGCTTTCATGTGTTCTCGTCTTCTAACAAGGGCTTTCCAACAGTTTTCGAATGGAAAGAATCTGATGGGTTTTAGCCAATTTAGGGCACTTTTACTGAAAACCATACTTTAAATACCAGGAGAAAAGGACATTTCTGTAAGATCAAAAGTCTATAGTTTGCGCTGTGTTGTGGTTCCCCAAACAAGGTTGGGTGTATCGCACGGAAGAAATATTTGGCATGTAGTTATCCCTGTGTCGGTCCATGTCAGCAAGTAAAACTTCACTCATGAAAGTGTACAGCTTTGGCACAAATGTTTACGCATTTTGTCATGGGTTCTAATGAATAAATGCTAACAGGACGCGGAAAGATGACTAAGGGCCAAATAGGTCACCCTCCTCCCTTCCAGCGCCATGATTTGATGAACTGGCAATCTTTTGGAATGGATATTTATAAAGTTTTTACCTAACCCCAGACTCCACACTCCTCAATTGATACGCTACTTACATCAAAGGCCCCTAAAGCCTCAAAATCCGGGCTCAAAATACAAACTGTTTTTGTATACGAGGGTACCAGTCAAATGTTCAACATTAAAAAAAATAATAATAAATAAAATATCATTTTATTCATTTCAATTTTGCATGGCATGTTGAAGAGGGTGAGTGGCTTTTAAGATTAAAAACAAACAGCTCTGCTCTTTCAAGTGAGTGATTTCCCTCCTTTTGACATGATTCGGGATCAGCTGAGTGTCTCCACTCACCAGGTCACCTTAAGCTTTCATGCAGCCACACAAGGCCTAGATGAGTGTTTTCCCTCGTGTGGGCCCCGCTTCGAATTTCTTGTGCCAGGTGGCCGAGTGCTTCCACTCACCAAAGCCTTGATGTAGCTAGTCTCAGTGAGTGGTTCCCATCATTTGGGCCTCATTTTGGATATTTTGTACCGAATGAGTGGTCCCACTCATCGATGGCATTGTGCAGCAGGTCCAAAGTGAGTGGATCCACTCAGTTGGGACCTTTTTTCCAAGGTTTTGTACAGAATGAGTGGTTCCACTCATACAAAATGTAGATTTGTAGAATTAACAGGTATCAGGATCCTGAATTCGCAGCAACAGGTTCCCAATTTCTGTAAAAAAAGCCAAAAAACAGAAAAATGCATTTTCTGTTTTTAAAATAAATTGTGTTATATGTAAATAACTGAAAGAAAATCTGGGTATGATGTAAAATTGCATGTGTTGTATGATGGGGTTATTGGTTGGCATGTTATAGCTAATGTGGAACCAGGGAAATGCATGTATTGCTTGGGGTATTGTATTAATTTTTGTATTTGATTTCACTGGAGTAGGGAATCTATGGTGAAGAGACTAATGTGGCTGAACTGGTTGAATGTGGTGTTTTTATAGATGCGTGGGACCAGGACACAGGAATGGCAGATTTGAACATTTCATTAACCAATGTGTCTTTTCTCCTTTGCTTTAGGAGTCCTCATCTAAAGCTGCACACGTCTTGCACACGATGCATCACAACCGATTTTCTTTTTAGTTTGGTTTTCCTTTGGACATAAAATTACTTTTGACATTGCTCTGGTCTAATCAAAATTCGTTTCGGCATATATTTTCTTTTGTTTGTGACCTCTGTTTGATTAAACGGAGAGGAATGTGGTGAGGGATTACCCTTGGAATCCCACAGACGTCAGCAGGGGAACCTCTTTGTGGACACCGTTGGGGGAAAGACGAGACCACGGGAAGAAAGGGGTCACTCGGGACTCGGAACTCCATTGCAACAGACGGCTCAGCAGGCAAGCAAGCCACAATTGACCAGGTAAATCACCTGTTTTATACCAGTAGTATATGACATGTTAAAGTCATTTTAGCACACAGCACAACACCAGTATACACAGTGATTCAGCTGGAGTCAACACTGTGTGCGCGCAATGATACTGCAAGTAGTACTATGCAGAGCTGGTTGCCATGGCAATTTGCTGAAAAATGTCCCATTCATGCCCATGTTTTCTGGTGTTTATTTGATGTAAAAAAAATCTTGGGAACATTTTGGTGTGTAAAACATACATGTTTGTAATCCATTGAGTGAACTAGAAGGTGATAGCTCTGTTCGTCTATGTTTCCACAGGTTGAATTACTGGCGTGAAACCTCTAGATCAGTTATTTTCCACTGTAGTACAGTACCCCTAACCTCCGTAGGGTAGGCACTCTGTTGTGCAGAACCTCTGGATGATCCCGGATGAATACGAATACTTTATTGATCAGAACACTTTTTACAGAAAGTAGCAAGTGATCAATACAATACAATCTAACTATACGCTTATGGTTAAATAAAATAAAATAGTAATGATACAATTCGTAAATAAACTACTATGTACATATGCTGCGACCGAGGTCGAATTAAAAGTTCCGTGTGCACATGGTCCATTCACTCTTGCCACTAGATGTCGTAGGTGTGATTAAGTCCCTTTATTGACGCTAGATGACGCTACATGCAGACAGCGCTTACTAATAATACTGAGCTTGGATAATAAATAAATGATAAACATGACAGATTAAATTACTAATTAGTATTCTTGGTATTTGCAAATCTTTTGTCAAATAAGTTGTTCACCAGAGACAGTACCTGCTGGAGGAAATCAGTATTCCCATCATTATATGACATGATCAACACAAAAATTTCTTTCTTTGACAAGTTATCACACTCAATGTAACTGGCATTTTGTTGAAAGGTCTTGAATTCATGGTGGAAAGCAGTACAGTTACAAACCAAGTGAAATTCGTCCTCAACACAATTCATATTACAACACTTGCATATCCTTTGGTCCCATGGTGTTTTGGGTCTTGTATAACGGCCAATCTCACTTTCTAATTGATGGGCACTAATTCTTAATTTTGTAAAAAATTTTCTCTTGTTAATAGGTGTGCCAATAATGTAATTTTCCATACCAAAATATTTTTTGAATTGCATGTATGTTTTCAATTTATTCCCTGAAGCAGTTCCCTTACATATTTGGGCCAGCCATTGACTCTCATATTTTTGATACATGAAGTTGCGCAATAATTTGCACATCAGCTTTATATTTTTAGTTCCCTCATTATACCAAGTTTCAGGTAATTCAAATTCAAAGAGCAGTGATTTAATGGAAGAAATCCAGCTTCTGGGGAAATTTTGTAGCTGATCAAGGCTGTCCAAGTAGCTTTTTCTTAGAATTTCTTCAGGGTCATAAGTACAAATCCTCACCCAACTGTTAAAAAAGTGTGAAATAATATCCAATAACAGTGGGTATCTACCCAGCTTGCCTTTAGATGCCAAATTAGAGGCCTTTTTGTGTACACCTAGGATAAATTTACATAATTTGTTGTTCAGTTTTTCAAACGGAGCATTTTCACACAATGACAGAAAGTTGTCTTTGTTTAAACCTTGAAGAAGAGTAGCGCCATGAACTTCACTACCAAATCGCAGTATTGGTAGGACCAGAGAGTCAAACAGGCGCAGGCCAGTCAAAACATTATCCCTAATGTTAAACTGCCTCAATTTAAAGAAGGCTCTTTGTGCTTTATCAGTTCAGTAAGATTATCAATGGCTTTTTTCATACTGCCAGATGCCGTAAAAATCAGACCCAGGTAACAGTAATCCTGAGATTGGTCTATTATATTTCCATTGAAAGTAAAGGCGTATTTTTTTGTATGGTAGCCACCCTTGTTAAAAATAATTATTTTAGTTTTTGAGAGATTTACTTCTAGATTCCAAGTGTTACAATATAAATCCAATTTGTGCAAGGCATTTTGTAATCCATGAGCAGATTCTGACATTAGGACCAGGTCGTCAGCATACATAAGACAGTTAAGTTTAGAATTCCACACTGTTACTGGGTCACAGGTTTCATCAAAAATAGGTGGGAGGTCTCGTACGAATACATTAAAGAGAGTGGGGCTTAACACACAGCCTTGTTTCACCCCCCCCCCCCCCCCCCCCGTGAGAAGAAAAATAATCACAATAAATCAGTGATGCCGTCATCAAGTTTCAGGCAGTAGAATACATTTGAGTACATGCTTGACATAATTTCTAGAAATGAACCACCGATACCGCATTTGACAAGTTTATAAATCAGAGCTTTGCGCCAAACTGAGTCGAAAGCAGCTTTGAAGTCTATAAAGCAGGTAAATAAGTACTTTCTAGGTTGTTTGTTAATATATTTATCGATTATGTTTTTCAAAGTAAAAATATGATCACTTGTACGGCAGTTTTTTCGAAAGCCAATTTGTTGGACGTGACGTCAGCACCCACTGAGCCAGAAAACCACCGGGCTTGCACAGCAGCAGCACTCTTGCCCACAGGCGAAAATAAACATTTGCGAGTGGCGGTCAACGCTGTGGGGTTATCATAATATCCACAAGGCACTCAACTGGAAACGCGGCAGCGGCAGTTTGGCTTGGGGGTCACTGTGATGAAGCATCAATAAAATCCGTATACTGTTGTTGTTGTTGTCAAATCATGCATGCATGTGTTCCTTATCACTTATTCCGTCAAATAAACCTTATTTTCTTGTCGAAACTTGCACTTTACCCACTGAAACTAGCCCAAGAAACTGACCGACACTTCCCTCGCCACCAATTTACACACATCGACTTTACCCACTACTTCCGCTACAGGGAAAGAAAAAAACCCCTCCCGATACAACCGCTTGTACACCGTTTACCCACCTCTCGGGTGTGATCCTTTCCCAAAGGCTTCGGGGTGTTGGCTTCGCTCGTGCAAGTGGCTGTACATGAAAATTATCGGACTCGAATTTTACCTTCAGCATGGATGCAAAGGAAGCCGCTGTTATCTGGTAAGAAGGTTTATAATTGAAGCTGAAAATATAAATGATTATGGGGTAAAATATCTGTAACTGTGCAGCCTAACCCTCCACCTGGCCTCATGCATAAATTATCGCAACATTTTACAATTCCCGCACACCAACTCCTTTGACCCAATTTTTCTGCTCCTTGAAACAGGCAATTATACGAAAAATGTATGAAGTAATTTTTCTACAAAAATTATGGGACAAATAATGGTGTACCATATGGTCCATGACATATAAAAGTATATGCATGCACGTGTGTTCCCTTCATATATAGTTTCCTCATTCACGTACCGTACTGCAATAATATATAAAAAGTGATGATTTTATCAATTAGTTGTATTACCCCGTGATTAAGGTCCATTGATTAAGAACGTTTTCCCTGCATAATTACGCCCCCTAAAATGTGCAATAAGTTGCGTGGGTATAGAAAAATTCCAATTGTAGCAAGTACCATTCACACGTTTTTGTCAAAAAGTGGAAAAAAATACAATTACAATTGCAATAATTCTGATATTTGAGGTTAATTAATCAATGTACTATTCCCGATGATTTTCAGTTGATTGCGATAGGAGGAGGTGTAAAATCTCTCAACAAGGCTTCCCTGTCACAAGGACGAGACGTTTAACGCATATATTAAAAAAAAAAAAAAAACAATTATAGGAATACTGTATATAGCGAAAATTCACTCTCAAACAAAGAATAGAATTAAGTAACAAGGTAGGCGTATGCCATAAATGTTAACAGTTCACGCAACCTGGATGATGACATCCAGTAGATTAAAAAAAATGGACAGAAAATGTAATAAAGCTAATTTTAACAGGTTGAGAGAGCACATTGTGGTGCAAGAAGATGGTGTATGCACTTCTGACAGTTTATGGTCCAACTACGTCAATTATTGTGACATCAGCGGGAAAGAATCTTTGACAAATGGGGCATTGAAACGTTTGATACCAAGTATTTGGCCAGGTAAGTAGTACCTATACAAACATTCATGTATATGTATGTCACTATAACACAGATAAATGTAAGTATCACAGAAGGAAAACGCTTAAATAGACTACTTTTGTTATAATATTTACATTTTTATGTATTTTGCATATTTGGACAGGTCTTTTCCTACAAATGATAAATTTTGTGACAGTTAACAGGTAACACAAAATTGGAATACAAATTATAATACAACCTGTTATTGCGACTGCCTCAGTAAAGCGACTTCATGTGTCATGTAAGTTGTCACTGGTGCCATAAGGTAATTGTTTTCTTCCCCCCCCCCCCTTTTTTTTTTTAAACCATGAGCAATGCAAGGTTACCAAGACATTCTTCGTTTGTGCAAAATATGTATTAGTGCCAGCATTTTGTATAAGCGTAGGTAAGTTTCCTAATTTGAACACAGTACAAAAAATTTTAAATTGCAACATTTACACATCCATATATTGCTTTGAAATCAGTTTCATATTTACAATTTCGCATACAGATACGCTTATACGCGAAGCGAAGTGAATTGAAATTGACGTGTAGGTACGGGTATTAACACTTGGTTTATCATAACAACAATATTACGAAACCTACTACTAAATATTATGAAATTGCGTACAGTGATTTATTGTTGAAATTTGACTACCTTTTACAACAGATTTTCAGGGTATGGAAGAATATTAGACTTACAGGATATTCGGATGAGGAACGAACCCTTTTTTATTTAAGAAGTGATTGCCATGACAACCATCTGTTTCAGCAAACCTTATCATGGTAAAGTTTCCTTGATAACGGAAAAAATACTATATATATATATATATATATGTATATATATATATATATATATATATATATATATATATATATATATATATATATATATAGTAGTCCCTCCTTTGAGAGACCGCCCCTAGTGCCACCCAAAAGGCGGTCACATAAAGCAGGTGGTCCCTCAAAGGAGGTATAAATAACATGAAAAGTACTACAGAGAAACCTGACAACTGAGGTCTGTCAAAGGAGGTGGTCTCCCAAAGGAGTGGTCTTTCAAAGGAGGGACTACTGTATTGTAACATTTCAAATCATCGGTTTTTTATGCAGCATTTGTTGCATAAATTGTACGTTTAAAAAAACACACATACATTTGGTTGAAAATGTACCCAAATTGGCCTCTTCGCATTGTATGTATGTATGTATGTATGTATGTATGTATGTATGTATGTATGTATGTATGTATGTATAAAAATATTGAGAGGAAGATGATTTTCACTAGAAATTTGGTCGCCTATATTGTGCATCTGGGACAAAACAAAAAAAACAAAAAAAGAATAAAAAAACAAACATAGAAACAAACGAAAACAAAGACAAAAAAAAAACAACAACCCATGGGTAAACCTGCGTTGGATCATTGTTGAGATATTAAAGTAACATTGTCCCCTTGTGCACCACGTAGACGCCTTCCCAAAAAATACATAAAAGTTTCATAAAAAGTTTACAAAAACAAAGAGGAAGTTGCTTTTAAAAAGAGTTCTAGTCCATCATAAGGTTCCTCTTTGAGAAATAATTTGTACAGCTGTGGGGAGTATTTTGTAAAAAAAAATCGCGGTACCGTCGTCAGGGTTAACGCCACTAACGCGGCTTTCACATAAATATATTAAAAGTTTAATAAACAGTTTAACAATAATAAGAGGAAGCTTGTTTTACATAATGTTATGGTCCACCATAAGATACATCTCAGACAAAAATTGGGCTGCCCCATACATGCACATTTTCGTAGAAAGTTTTAAAATAAGCACAGGAAGCTGCTTTTGGTTTAAACATATTTTATTGATGCAATTAGGAAACAGGGCGGCGCCCTATATTAAGCTGCCTTTCAATAGGAACCTTGTCCATAGTTAAGTCCTTCCGTGACCAACGTGATTATTTTTTACAAATCGTATTAACTTCCACAAGACGGGTGGACGGACGGACATACGGAAGAGGAAGGGGACGACAATACCCTGCGGCACTTGATGTGCCAAGGGTAACAATCATAACATGATGTTATAACTGTCACAGTAAAATATAATATTTTTTAGGTCACTGCAACGGTTTCAAAAGTGAAAGGAAAATCCATCAGTGTGTATAAAGGCCTGACGTACAGACACATGACACTGAACACTAACGACACGCCAAAACCGAACATTGATGAACTTATTGAAGGGATCAGCGACAATTGGACTATGAGCCAAAAACCTAATACCTATATACTGCAATACGAAACCAAAACATCCGTGAATGGATTTCCCGTTGTGAAAACAGTAAATATATCAAGTACAGGACATCTCACCTTGAGCGTGGGGTCTACAACAGTTGCGATGTCATATCTTGGTTTGCCAGACACTATATTTGGAACTGTTAAACTGAACTGCATGTTAGATGTCATTAAAGATGCCAAAGTTTGTGGTGGAAAGGAAGTCCACAAAATTACACCTGGCTATGAAAGATGGTGCACAGAAGACAACCAAGAGTCGTTAAGAAAGGGATCTTCCAAATGTTGTACGCTGTTGCCTGTGTTTACAAAGATGTCCATGTGTATGTCTTGCCATTAATATGAGAGTGACATCGACAGCACAGAAAAATGATAATATCAAAGTGCAGTTACCTGACGACGATGCCATGCTGGACGCACTTTTTCCCAATGCCAGTGAAGATATGTTGGATCTCCTGAGAAGTCAGTCCAAGTGTTGTAAAAATGAAGTAGAAGGACTAGATTCAAGGGGAAGACGTTGGCCGAAATCAGTGCTTTCGTTGGCGCTCAGTGTGTGGATCGCCAGTCCCGCAGCGTATCGAATTCTTAGGGCTAAAGTGTATGTTCCCTCTGAGAGTCTGCTGCAAAAATATAAAAATGGATTAGACAAGGAGCCTGGCATAAATCATGACATGCTGACATGGATGCTCAAGGAAGCAGATAGAAACAATGCCCCACAAAGAAGGTGGAATCATTTTTGATTAGATGACAATACAGTCTGGTCTCCAATTGCAAGGAAGTGGTGATGGGGCTCTTGATTTTTTCGGATTTGTTGATGAGCAGGCGTCATCATATCACAAGCTCTTGACCAAAAAAGATGAAATCCAACTGGCAACTACCGTTATGCAATTTTTATACGTAGGACTGGATGGATTTCGCTTTCCATTTTGTTATTTTTTGACGGACAGAGTAACTTGTAGTCAACTTGTCACCAGGTTTTGGGACATCATAAACACTTTGAGTACTTACGGATTTAAAATAACATTTGTAAGTGTAGATGGAGCAAGTATAAACAGATCTCTCTACAACAGTATTTGCACTGACTTACCTAAAGCAATAGCCAGGAATATATGTACAGTACAGGAGCACTTCATTTGCCTCATTATGGATTTCTCGCACGTGATAAAACGCATCAGAAATTGTATATACGCCTCAGGTGTGGAGCCCCACAGCCGTCGTCATCTTCAGTGTGCATCTGGAAAGATTGTGTGGAAAATGTTTTATGATGCGTATGTTTGGGATAAAAATCATAACACAATGAGGATACATCGTTATCTAACAGATGAACATTTTAATTTGGACTCTTCGCTGAAGATGAGGAATCACTTAGCAGAAAATGTTTTAAACAAAGAAATGCTGAATTTATTGAAATGTTACCAATCTTCACTGCAAAATAAAGATATCCTAAATGCTGCAATAGAGGTAGTAAGCGTCACATCCACAATGATTGAGACATTTAGAAGTAGCATGCCAATTAAAGACATCTGTGATGAAAGATTACAAGAATTACGCAAAGCCTATGACTATTTTAATTGTTGGAAAAATTTCATCGTTACAAACAGCATGGACTTAAAAAAATCATTTGTTACAAATGAAACTATGACAGACATAGGATACCTGATCAACAGTTTTATTAGTTTGTGTGAAATCCATTGCAACAACATAAACATCATCCCAGGCAGAATCAATTCCGACATCGTCGAAAATCACTTTTGTCAACAGAGAGCTATATTTCATGGTGCAAACGTCAACCCCCATGCATCCCAATACAGGTAATTGCGCATATGAAATAATGTTGTGTTTTTTTTTAATTCAGTAACTCCATGTCATCTTTATGCTGCCTGTATAGCAAAAAGCGTTGTTTCCATGAAACGTAACTAATGATTATTTCAAAACGAGTGCACTTATTCATGCTGCTATATGATATTTATGATTATGTTAGCGTGATTAACTTAAACAGTTCATTAATAATATTATTATTAATCAACAGTTCATTAATGTTATAATATATATGATTATCTGAAAGCAATAATAATTTCATATTTATTTACTAATGAATTGGTATATTACTTATTTACATGGTACTTTATTATCGACTGCGCTGGTAATATGAAATCTGTGGCCAGTTTCATTAAACAGTTTCAGCGTTCGGTGTTGCAACATTAAAAGCAAAAATTGGAGCTCATGATTGGCGCCAAAATGTTTAGAGGAAAAAAAGGAGGTGGAAAAGTATGCCATATTATACAATTACAGAGATGATGGTACTGACACAAAAGGGCTGTTGACTATCGTAAAAACTTAGGGGTGGTATTTCATAGAAATTGTACTGAAATTATAATTATTTATAATTATCATTGAAATAATGCAATGCGCAAAAATCATAAAATGTGACATATGAACAATTATTTTATATATTGTTGTACTTGCAGGAGTGGCCTCATATCAACCATTTTAACACAATCCACAATTTCTAGTAAAGCAAATGCCGGAAAGTCTGCAGCAGCTGTACCATACCCACTGCACATGAAAACATCTCTGAGTAAAAGAAGTGAGTAGTAAATATCTGTATATATATATTATTTTAATCATTAGTGATGATGAGGTTTTTAACATTTTGTTGATGGTGGATGTGCATAATGGGTGATGGTTATCAGTACAAACTTTAAATACTGAATCAACAAGAGCAATATGGAAACAACTGTGGTATTGAGTCAGTGTGTGCGTGCTCCATGAGTTGTTATGATTGAAAGAGCTACCTATTTAGCTATGCCTTGCACGACGGACATTTGTATTGCATATCTCCTTGTGCACATTTCAACCACAGGCGCTGATTTCGCAGTGTTTTATCACATTTTCTGTGCAGCCATCTTTGGCAGACGTCACATTGGATCCACAGAAGTATTGCCTTGTACGCCCCACCACACACAAAACAGAAATTGTCATCAGACGTGCTGGTAGATGCTGTAGGCACACTTATGGCTGATGCATGATGCTGCAGGGTTCCACAAGTTACAGGAACAGCAATAATATTGGCGGCCTCAGTTGTACTTGTACTTTGACATTCTTGGTTGGACGTCGCCCCACTTGCCATTGTGTCTGTCCGTGTTGATGTGCATGTCGCTGATGTTTTGCGTTTTGCATTGCATAGTTTGATTTCTTTGCGATGTGCGGTTTTTTTGAATGCAAGGAGGCTGTAATTGAGTTTTTTGCACAATTCATTGACCGATACACGGATATATTTGTTGACAACTAACTTCATGCCCTCTGTTGGAATGTCTACAGGGGTGTATTGCTGGAGGTTGACATCTGCAAGGACCTTTTGCGAAATGTGGGTAAACAATGAATTTCTATGCAAATTGAATGTAGTTACATTTAAATATTGGTAAATAAATTTGTCAAGTTCCAGGAAATAAACATACAGGTCGTCGGTGATGGTGGTGAGGTGTCCATATATGCTTTCTCTGCTGGTAATTTCGCTAAGGCTGTCTGGGTAAGTTGTTGATGTAAGTGCTATATGAGTGGAGTTGAAGACATGTGCTTTCAGGTGGGTCACTATGGATTTTAATTTCTTGCTTTCTTCTGTTTCTTCTTTGTGGAGTCCATTGCAAATTTGTTTCATTGCACTATTTATAACTTTTCCTACGCACATCCCTCCGACGTAGCGGATTTTGGCCTTCTCCCCTGGTGAAATAATTGGGTATGGTGTCACACTATCTTGGGAAGTGGTACATGATGACTGCGCTACCTGTTTTATATAAAAATTGAAAACTTCCATAAGAAACTTTATCCCAATGGACAAGGCGCACTGTGTGATGGAAGGCAGACCAAAAAGTTCAATGATTGATGACCTGAATTCCTCACTGCCTCCGTAGGATGTAATGAAGAGCTGTGTAACTTTGTTCACATCTTGTGACCTTGCAAGATTTTTCCCTTGGGACATCTCCTCCAGTCTACTAACTTCATTACCTATCCAGCTATTCAATGTGTCATTGCTTAAATGTTGTAAATATTCATAGCTGGGGCCGCAACTCTGGCTATTTCTTTCAAGCAATCTGCCGATATTGCGTTGGGAGATTTGCCATGAATACTTATGTCTTGATGTATACTATGTGCAACATTTCTGTCCTCATCCTGCTTCTGCTCCTGCTCCTGCTCCCGCTGATCCTCCTCCTCGTCCTCCTCCTCCTCCTCCTCTTCCTCATCATCATCATCATCATCATCATCATCATCATCATCATCATCATCATCATCATCATCATCATCATCATCATCATCATCATCATCATCATCATCATCATCATCATTGCACACATCAACATAGCTTTGGCACGGTTGCTTGCAACATGATTTGCCATCTCCAAGAGGGTATTCATCGCTTTCGCTATGTCCATAATACCTGTTGACTGCAACGGGATGTGGAATGCAGAGTTGAGGGTGGAAGTTTTTTACTATTATGTCATCCTTGCATTTAACCCTGCCAAGGGCAACAGACACCTGTCCGGCTTCAAAAACGTTGGCGCAGTCGAGGACAAGAGAGGGCAATGTCATTCCCTGACACTTGTGTATTGTCATGGCATAACTTAACATGATTGGAATCTGCTTTCGGACCATCACATCTTTCTTACTGCCCTTGTCATATCGTAAAAATATGTGTGGATCCAGAACATGGCATTCTTTTATTGTGTCGAAGTACACTTGAACAGACCTTTCATACATGGCAGTGACTTTACCTTCAAGGCCGTTCACCAGCTTCTGTGTTAGATTTGCCACCAGTAATACAGGAGCATTAACCTTCAGTTGCAGATATTTTTGAACTTTCACAGACTTTGACAACCTGGAACTGATCTTTTTCCCTTCCTCAGCAACGTATATTTTGCTGTCGCCATCCTGGAGGGAAAGTCTGTAGGCATTGTAGATGTTCACATCATATGTGAGGGGGAATAACCGAACTGCCTCCATGTCTTCTTGTAAGGAAAATTTATTTTTCTCTAATGAGGAAATGAAATCAATGGACTCCATTGACAAATTGCCGGTTGCTGCCTCATTTATGGCACGTATGAAAGGCGCATCAGTTTGTCTGAATACTTCTTGTAACACCACTCGGTGTGGAAAGATTGTGTTCCATATGTTAGACTGGAAACAATAATCACCTTCATCCCCATTCCACTTACTTTTAACGGGGGGTAGTTGATAAAAGTCACCAATACCAACTACCTGTATACCCCCCATTGCTTCATTGTTGTTTTTCACCAGCTGACAAACATAGTTCACCTGAAATACAAATGAGTGTGGGCATTCCTCACTGCTCTCAACTAATATCCCACTTGTTTGAAAAAGTTTACTCCTTTGAAAAATTGGTGGAAGAAAGGTTGCTACACGCATATATGTTATGTACCCTGCATGCATGTTTTGAGGATTGATGTGGATTACAATTTCAAGAAATAAAGAAAATACTTTTATTGTTAAATTGCTACACAATAAAGTGTCTTAACATGTATCTTTCAATTTGGACAATAGAAGAGTACAGCGCCATTTTCACTTTACATGGATATCTTTGGGAAGTGTGATGTAAGGAAAGACCAATTATTTGCGTTGAAAAAACGTTTTAGGGAAAATTGTAAAGGAATATTGTAAAGAATTTCCATTTCAGTGTAAACGAGAAATAGTCCATAAATTTGTTTCACTGCAAAAGAGCAAAGTAACAGTTGGCACAAATGTCATGCGTTTTTAAATGTAAATGTATCCACATCATTATGACGTGATGCTTTATAATATTTGATAAAAAACCCAAATTTCCAAAAACCTATATTTTACCCAAAAGTCTCGTGTATATTTACGCATGGAATGTCAACAGTGAATTGCCTTCTTCAGTGCAGACACACTCTGCAAAGTGATATGGTAAATTTAATATTTCGGTGTTTTATGTTGAGAACGGTTGTGTTTCTCATATTTCCTGTACAGATGAAGTAATTTTGCTCCCTTGGAGATGAGTTTAAATGTCAATAACCTATAACATGATGAAATATGTGTCACCGTCATATGCAAAATGCATAAATATCTTACCTGGTTAAGAACATGAGCCGACACCATAGAGATTTCGTCTATGATGAGCATTGATGTCTGTGATATTTCACTTCCTGGTGCAAACGTGCCCTCTTTCCGTACCAGCTGCTCCAATTCATTTTTGGTATATCTTCCATCTTTGATTCCTGCCCATCTGCATAATCATATATAATTTCAATGTACCCTATTTAATCTTCAGTTCGTTCCTTATTCCCTGCCTCCCTTCTTTCCTTCCTTTCCCGTTTCTTCTTTCCTTTCCTCCCACTCTGTCTCTTTATTTATTAAAAATTATTTCAATTAGGTCATAAAACTTGTTTACGTAATATAGTCATTCATTTATGCACGGAAGCGCAATTTCATGCATTGATAACATTTACTGTTATATTTTTATTTCCTCATGGTGAACTTTGATTGGAGGACATATATTACATAATACCTTTATTTAGAAGCAAACATTTTTCATAATGGACTCCGTTTCTGTTACACAGGAAAATTGGGCAAATAAATATGTGTTAAAGAAATATTAGAAAATCCATGGAATGACACGTTTCTGTAATGTGCTGAATGGAAACGTCAGCCGAAATGTGCAATATGCAGAAAGCGTGAAACTTTAAAGATAAAAAAATAGACCAATAATTTAACGCAGTACATGTACAAGGCATATATCCATGCTGTGTTTACCTGTGAATCGTCTTGCTCTTGAAACAATACTGTTTTCCTGCAATCGCCGTAGATGTTGTGAGTGCAACCTTTTTTCCCACAGACGTGAAATGTCTTGCAATTTCTTGAGAAAGAAAGGTCTTTCCGGTCCCAGCCTGTTAAATAATGCTTACAAATTACACGGGACAAATAACATGTATGTATGTGTGTGTGCGTGCGTATATGTGTGTGTGCTGACATGGAAAAGAATACCACTAAACGTGTGTGATATGCACATTTAATATGACCACATTATATATACACTTATATTTAAATTAAGTTACATTATCCTCATAGTAAGGAAAATTAAAGTTGGTCAAATCACTCAAACCATATCCAAATGTTCATAATATGTGTTCCTATGCATTGTGCGAGTCCAGGCAATTGACCTACAGTTTTCCACCCACAAATTGGGCCATTTCAACAGTGACATGGACCACGCCTTCATATATGGCCATGCATGCATGTAATATGGCCTAATTAGCCTGTATTCAGAAAAATTCCTTTTATCTCTACTCGTCATGTCACTGTCATATTTACAATAATTATTATTACATTGTGATATGCCATATTTTGAAGGTACAATAGAAAATTATATAGTTAATTGCATACATTGATGAAACAAAAAGTGGACATGACATGTGGCCATTGAATATGTAACATGGGTTTTAATACCAAAAATGTTTGCAAACTTGCCTGTCCATTAATGATGATGTTATGTCCATCTTGGATGATGTTCATACACAGTTGCTGCTGAGAATTGAACATTTTTGTTGTTGTTTTTCTCCAAAGGGAAAACTTCCAATATGCAATGACACAAGAAGGCGTCTTGTCGGCACGCGGTCGTGCCTGAAGAGACCCGAGAGGTGGGTAAACGGTGTACAAGCGGTTGTATCGGGAGGGGTTTTTTTCTTTCCCTGTAGCGGAAATAGTGGGTAAAGTCGATGTGGGGGTAAATTGGTGGCGAGGAAAGTGTCGGTCAGTTTCTTGGGCTAGTTTCAGTGGGTAAAGTTCAAGTTTCGACAAGAAAATAAGGTTTATTTGACGGAATAAGTGATAAGGAACACATGCATGCATGATTTGACAACAACAGTATATGGATTTTATTGATGCTTCATCACAGTGGATATTATGATAACCCCACAGCGTTGACCGCCACTCGCAAATGTTTATTTTCGCCTGTGCTCTTGCCACGGACCTTGGGATCGCTCAGACGATTATTGACATCGTGATGACGTGATTGCTTGTCCCTATTCTTTCTACGCACCTTGGAACTGCCAGGTACGTTGTATGTTGAAATGTTCATGTGTGTTTAATGTATTTTCCCTGAAGTCTATACACCGTATAGCACTTCATTTGGTACCAGAATAAGTCCATAAGTTTGGCGATAATTTTCAACATGGCGGACGTGTATTGTGGTGAATGAAAAGTGGCGTGAAGAAAGGGTTGTGAATGAAATGGTTGTGAAGAAAGGGTTGTGTGAAAATTGGCATATGAAGAATAAGATAAATAGTAGTGAATGAAATGGTTGTGAGTTGCGCACAACTAATCTTTTCTGGAGGGGAACCTGGGTCTTATATGTTGACTCAAATGGAGCCAAAAGTGACCAAGTTACCAGGACTTTTTAACGTCAGAGAGGTACAGTGTAGTGATATGACAGGATTCGCACAGAGCTTGAAAAGTATGGAATTTGAATGGCCTCTGTTCCAGGCCTTGAAAAGTATGGTATTTCATAAAGAAGTCTTGAAAAGTATGGAAAATTGATTTTCCGGTTTAAAAAAAAGCTGAAACAGAATGAAAAAATCTATTTGTGTGACTTTATTTTAACGTTTGGTGCAATACCTGCGATGGTAGTATGTTTTCATTGCTAAATATAGCATCTATGGGGTTTTCTGCATTGCACAGCATCTTGGGAGGCAGCTTTTTCAACTCTCAATGCAACAGGTCATCTTTATTGCTTAAAGCCCGCCATCTGGTGAGCATGGCAAATTGCATACTGCAGATCCTGTGCTACATCAAAATGCTTGCAACAGGTCTGGATTTAAATGAATAGATAAAAAAAAAAAACACACATGATATATACAGCTATATACAGTGTGATTTCATCAGGGCCTAGGAAGACTTCTTATCTCCATAGCATTGGCCACAAATTTTATTACCTGCTTGGTCACAGTATGGTCCCCCTTGTTGCCGGACATGAGAAATTAAAATTTTTCTGTCTCAGAAAAAGTATCAAAATTGTATAATTTTAAAGATTCGAGCAGTATTTTTCGGTTTGCGGCATATTTTTCACATCTTAGTATGAAATGCACTTTGTCTTCTATATCCTTATTATAACAGAAATTGCAGAATCTTTTATCTGCTGGGATTTTATTGTATCTGCCAGTTTCAATGTGTAGATCGTGCGCGCTTATTCTAAGTTTTGTGAAATGTTTCCTTTTATGAACTGACAGGTTCAGGTCCAGATATTTCTCCCTATTAAAATTACAGTCTTTGAACAGGCAGTAGCTTCTCAGTTTATTGGAGTCTCTCCCATCCCCATTTATATATTTTGTCCATACTCTGGTATATTCAGAGCAAAGATTTTTTGATAATTTTACAGTACATGCCTTTATGTTTAGTCCGCCAATATTTTCCCAAGAATTTTGAAGATTGAATTTAAGTAACATGTTCTTAATATTCATCAACCAACATGGAATATTGTTTTGTATCAAAGAATAGTTTTCATGCAAACATTTAGCAACAAGGCTGTCAGGGTCACGCTAATGTAAGCATGACCAGTATTTTACAGCAGCACATAGGCTGTTGATAAGAAGGGGATATCTTCCTATTTCCCCCTTTTTACTGCTGCAATGCACGACTTCCTGTGCACACCTAGTAAAAAGCGACATAGGTTAACATATACCTGCTCGGTTGGTACTCTTTCACAGAGTTGCATGAAGTTATCATTGTTTAGGGACTGAATCAAGAAGGGTGCCCAAACTTCACTGGCATAGGTTGCCACTGGCACCACTAAACTTTGGAAGAGTTTTAGAGCCCAGTCTACATTATCATGCGAGTCAAAGTACCTTGAACTAAATAGAATTTTGTTTGATTTTTCTTTGAGTTTTGTGATGGCAAGATTAAAAGTGCCAGATGCAGTAAACTCAATGCCCAAATAGCAGTAACTTTGAACAATTTCACTGTCATAGTCTTTGTACAAGAACCTATATTTAGGAAATTTATGCCCGCCTTTGTTAAATATGATTACTTTTGTTTTATTGAGATTAACTTGTAGTCGCCACTTGTCACAATACTCTCCTAGCTTGTTTAAGGCACTCTGTAGGCCAGAGCTGCTATCGGAGAGGAGCACTAGGTCATCTGCATAGAGTAAACAACCAATGCTGCTGGAGAACTGGACTACAAGACTCATCAAAGATGCTCGGCAGATCACTTAGAAATATATTGAATAGCCCAGGGCTAAGTACGCAGCCCTGTTTTACACCAACATTTGATTGAAATTCAGCTGAATACCCATTTTGCGATTTGACTGAGTACAGTACATCCGAATACATACTTTGTAGCAGACCCAAGAAGTTGCCCCCAATTCCAGAGGCGGAGGTTCTGCTTTTACGCCGAAATCCAATTTGATGATGTGGTATTGTTTTGTGCTTTTCTGTGAAGTCCATGAGTCGGCAGTTAAGTATAGTGCACAACAGTTTACAAAGGTGACTAGAGACTGCTATGCCACGATAGTTTCCTGCAATATTAGCATCTCCTTTTTTATGTATAGGAGCGATAGAGTTCACTCTCCACACATGTGGAAAGTACTGGTTGACTAATATGCTGTTTAGCAGTTTGGCTAAAAGGGGTATTAGGATATTTTTGCCGCTTTTAATCATTTCATTTAAAATTCCATCAAGTCCAGGGGACTTGTTGCGTTTCAATTTTGAGATAGCCACCTCAACTTCTCGGGGAGTAATTTTAAAATTGAGCTCACTGAATACTAGGTCTTTATTATCTGCAATGAAAGACTCGAGACTCGGGTCAAAATGGGTCCCCGGTTGATTTAGTAGAGCCTGAAAGTGTGAAAGCCATTTGCTGGGGCTGATAGGGTTTGCTTTATGTTTAGTTTCGCGTTCCGCTAGCTCCTTATAGATGTTCCAGAATTGTTTGGGATCTTTTTCTTCCAAGTTTACCATGCTGTCAATAAGTTTTTGTTGGAAAAGTCTCTTTTTCTTGTTTAGCAATCTTTTATATTGTTTTCTTTTTTGCCTGTATGAGGTTAACAGATGGACATTTAGTGGTTGTGCCCGCAGTGGGGAACACAGTCTTTTCAGATTTTGTTATAGATCTCTGCATTCCAGGTCATACCACTTTTTCTGTCTTTTTTTGTTACCCTTTTTCGACTTAAGTTTAAATCTTTTTATATTTGCCCTCCTGGCAGCAGCATAGAATATTTCATTGAGTTTGGAGACAGAATTGTCAATTTTAGTGGGGTTTGGTGTATTAAGTTGAGTTAGTAATTCATTGACTTGGCTACTAACCTCCTGAGGAAAGAGCACATTGAAATTTTAAATCGTCACCTTTAGACCAAAAGAATTTAGGAATTTTAGTCAGTGTAACATTATTGTGGTCGTTGTCAGTCCAGGCATAGGGACCAGTTGTGACACAAGTGGAGAGCAGGCAATGTATTGACCAAGGGGTGACATTGTGTACCTGGAAATAATTCAGTCTCCTAAGGAGCGTGGAGTGTGCCAGCATATAATCCATGACACTTGGGGAACCGACATGATTGAAACAGGTAAAATATCCTGTAATGTCCCCAAGTAGTCTGCCGTTCAAAATTCGGATGCCAGAGGTTTTGCAAATGTCTAACAACTTTTTCCCATGTGCATCAGTTTTGGCCTTGTCCATGTTACTCCTAAATATAGGGACATCGCTTAGAATCGGGCAGGGGGATGTGCTGGTTGGAGTCATGCTGAATGTAGTCTTTTTCTTTTGCTGTGCGTGCATTGAAGTTGCCACACACAAGACATTCGCCTAATGTGGAATAGTAAGCAATGTTTTTATCAATAATTTCGAAAATGTCATCACTTTTTTCCCATGTGCATCAGTTTTGGCCTTGTCCATGTTACTCCTAAATATAGGGACATCGCTTAGAATCGGGCAGGGGGATGTGCTGGTTGGAGTCATGCTGAATGTAGTCTTTTTCTTTTGCTGTGCGTGCATTGAAGTTGCCACACACAAGACATTCACCTAATGTGGAATAGTAAGCAATGTTTTTATCAAGAATTTCGAAAATGTCATCACTTTTTTTATTGTAAGAAGAGTTGATTGGACTGATATAGACAAAAGCAGTATAAATGTCTGACTGCATATGAAAGAATTCATGACAAAGCTTGACCCAGACAATTTCAGAGTTCTGTTTTGGCATTATTTTGACTCCAGATTTGATTTCGTTACGTATGCACACAATGATTCCCCCAGAGGACTTCTTAGCTTTCAGGGATTTTTTCCTAGTTGTATGATCAATCCAGAAGTCCTGCAGGAGGGGGAAGTCAGTGTTTGTGTCTAAATGAGTTTCAATAAGACCAATTATGTCGAGGTCTTTAAGTTCGTTTTGAAAGTTTACATCATCAAGCTTACAGTACCTCTGGTCACCGATTCTTTGAATGAGACCATCCACATTCCACGCTCCTATTTTAACAGACGAGTGAACATTTATGTTGATTCTATGGGACATGGAGGGGAATAAATCAGTGAAGGTACTAGGATGCTACCATAAAATGTAAACATGAGAATGACTAGTTCCTATAGCTAGGTGTTATAATAAATTAAATAATTGAAGAATTGGCCATGTGGCCTTTGACAATAATGACTTGATTTTTAAGTATAATCGCACCTGAGTGTATGAGGAGGTCAAAATTGAAAATACTCATTGGAGCTGTGAGGAAATAAATAGAGTAATAAAATATTATAATACTATCTAATGAACCATGGATGCATATCACCTCGTGTGCCGAAACAGGTAAGTCAAATTGACCAATGTCCGTTGTTGGCATAAAACAAAGTGGCACTTCCAAGCTGAAGTTGAATTGTCCGCAAAGTTTGGTACACATATAAAGATACATACACACACACACACACACACAAAAAAAAAAAAAGGTTCATGACTTCATGTTCATTGAATCATTGAGTAAAATGCACCAGAAATTAAGTCCAGCTTAGTCTATACTCAGATTTCAAGTTGCATGTTATCACTTAAGGTGTATAAAATGTATTTAAGAAAATGAGCATGTTGAAGCTCATACGTCCAAACTTTCAGGGAAACAAACAAAAACAAAGAATCAAGCAGCTCTTTGTCCATAGTGTCCAGTTTACAAGCTGCCTGTATTCGAGGATAAAGAAAAAGGGAGAAGAAAAAAAATTAATAATAATAATAATAATAAATGAATAAATAAATATGTGAATTAAAGGAGAAAACTTCATTCGTTTACAGAATAAAGTTCACAGGCAATGTGGCTAGGCCTACATATAAGCATATATCCTATAATAGAAAATGTAAGTGTGGTAGTCAGCGCTCAAGAGCACCAATGTTTATGAGCACCAGGCCTTGTTAGATCATTAAGTGAAAACAATATTAAATTATAATCTTAGTCGATGTATAGTGTCCTCGATTAGGGAGAGCAATTCAGCTCTGGTTGGCCTGCCATTTCCCTCATAATATGAATCATAGTAGTTCTCACGCGTCTCCCTGTGGTCCAGGTAGCTACCATGTCTTGGTTGGGTAGTTGAATGGTACCTTTCATGAGGCATACAGTCCCTGGGAAATGTGGTTTCTCGGTGTTGTACTCGAGGTGCGGAGTTGTCATGTCTCTTGACATGATTATCAGAGTAGTTGGCTGGCTCCCTTTGGAGAACATAGGCGTTACGTGCATGAAGCCTTTCAGGGTTGTAACTGTTAAATGTATGTCTTTGTCTGCCCTGTGCATAGTGACTATCACTGCGTATTTCATCTGCTGGCTTGCTAGGGGACTGCACTTTAGGTTGAGTATATTGTTCATAACTAAGCATCCCCAGTTGAGAGTTCACTATTTTCTTGTAGTTTCTGACTAACAGAGCTGTTCCCTTACTGTTTAGGTGTACTCCATCATGCGAAAAGAATTTGGGGTCCCCAGGCTGAAACTCACTCTGAATAGCCACCTTGATGTTTGGGATGCTATGCATCCACTCATTTATGATGGTCACTTTATCATTGTACTTCTTTGTGTCCTGTCTGGAAGTGAGCTGTCTGGGAAGAAGTTCGGACAAAATAACTTGAGCACTGGGGAATTTAGCTCTGGTCACTTCAATTAGATGAAGCAAACTTTTCTCTACCTCATTGGTTGTCTGAGAGGTTAGATCATTAGATCCGATTTGGATGCAAGACGACCGAAGGTTCGCGTTGAGAATGAAGTCCGTGGCCCCAGCCACATTTTTTTCTTTGAGTGCTTTAATGAAGACTTGCTTTGATTTATACATCTTTCAGGAGTAGATTCTAGAAAGATGTGATGCGCCAATCATTAGCAGGTCAACTTTACGACCGCTAGATGGCTCAGTATGCTGGAAGCCCTGCTTGTTTGACCTATTCAACTCGTCGTCAACTTTGTCGCTCTCAGGGGTGGAGGATGAAGGGTCCTGCAAGGTGACTGTAGGAGCTTCATGCTGGGACGTCACTGTGGGAGGCCCACTGCAGTTAGCGTTGCTGTCAGAGTGGTTAGGTCTACTTTGCCTGTTATTGATACAGGCCGTCTCAACTGTTGCCACATTGGTTGCTGCGTTTTCCTGCACCTCTGTAGAGCTGTCGCTTATGTTCATTAGTGGGGCAAATTTATTGTTTTGAAACATAGGATCTTCTGGTTGTGTGTTATGCCTATTAGGCTGGGTTTTTGCGCAGGTTGATTAACTCACCCATGTACTTATCTAAGCTATCTTGCGCCTTTGTGAAGGCGTCCTGCCATTTTTTAACCTCAGCTGTTTTTTGATTAAGGTCTTCCTCTAGCCTTTTATTACAGTCGTTCAGGAGTTTATTTTGCGCTTGCTCATCCTTTAATTGATCATGTAGTTTCGCGATTGTGCTGGCCATGTCTGCGGACTTTGACTTGTCATCATCAAATGACTTTAATTTATTCTGCAGGGTTTTCACTTCTGTGGTTTTATCCTGTAATGATTGTCTTAGATCTTTGATTGTCTTTTCCTTGCTTGCGACCTCACAAACCAGTTGTTCTCTCAGCGATGAGTGTCTTATTGCCCTGGGAATTCAGGCAACTCACTACTTTCTGCTCGAATGCTCTAAGTATGGTTAGAATTTCCTTTGACAGTGTATTATCATTGGAATCGTCACCATTCCTTACTTCAGGTATATTGTCAGTGTTATGAGCAGGTGAACTGTAATTGTTGTCTGTGCTTACCTCCTCAGATGTGTCATTTGTGTCTTTAATGATGTGACCATCTATGGTGTATCGGCTCATTGGATGTGTGGTTGTACTTCCTTGATTTTCGGTGTGACACTGCTCACCATGGTCATCGTGTGATGCCTCTTCAGGCTCCTGCATTTTACACTTGTGGCAGGTAAAGACCTGGTCTTTTTGTGTCAACTCATTAAATTCATCGTCACTAAGCTTCTCACACCATTGGTGTGACCAACCTCTGCATGTTGAACATTCAATACAATTGGTGCCAACAGTCTCCTCGCTACATACTGAGCAGGGGAATAAACATGGGGCATTTTCTAGTTCATTTTCCAGTACGCCAATATCATTTCCGGTGGTGCCGTGTGTGCTAGGACTCTCAACATTTAGAATGGGATCTAGGTCCTTGTTTATGAATCTGTCAGGATCTCTACCGTTGATCAGAACAGTTGCTGTAGTATGGTAAAGATTTACCGTATATACACCGCGGTTGTCGTCATCAAGCAGCCTGATCGTTCTGCTTGCCTCTTTATTGTCTTTTCCTATTGTGGTCACTACTGTTGTATAGTAAGTATCACATTTCTCCTGGAACGAGGAGTAGAGTATTTCAGAAAATAATATCTTTATCCCACAATCCGTTGTAGTGATTTCCATACTCTGTGTTCTGTTGCTAACTTTAGCTTTGGTCTTTTGAATGTCGATCTGTGCCTGTGTATGGGCGCTGCCATGTTGTTGGGCCTTTCCTGTCTGGTCATTAGTCCCGTTTACAGATGCCATAATGCTGTAGTTTTACGAGAAACTGTCGAGTTCGATTTTCTAGTAGGTTCTAGAGATGTTATTCTTCACTGGTGGGGGGGGGGGGGGTAAAACCTGCAAAATTCTTCTCCTCTGAAACCGCTCACCCAACTGCTTTGGTATCGTACAGACACTCCCGGGGACACCTACTTCCCAATTTGTTCACCAGGTGGCGCTGCAATTTTTTTAAATGAATTTTTTGTATGGTTTTGCTATTTTTCACTTGTTCTCAGAATCATCCCTCAGATTAAGCTGAAATGTGATGGATATATTGTTGTCGATTAACGTTTAATAGGGCTGTAACGATATACCGCGATAACGGTGCATCGCGGTACAGTCCATCCACGATACACATATCGAAATGAGGTCCCCTGTATTGCAAAAATACGATACATTCCATCATATAAGTAATTTCAGCTCTAAAAAGAAAAAATACGGAAGTAAAGGCCATAATTCATTAACATTTACCGTAATTTTGTGAAGGTAAACTCGTCAATTGACAAACCATTCGTCAGCCTTCTGATTATGATCTATTTTTGCCTACAATTTACAAGTGTTTTGGGATTCCCTTCATAATCATATATGCATGACGCTTTGTGGCGCTACGTCATACCCTTGTGTGCAAAGTCTGAATCTAGGTCAGCAAAATGACTGTGCCCGGCGAGAAAAAGCAGCACGCTCATTATTCAGGGGTCACATTAAGCTTGCGTCCTGCGTCATAGACGCAAAAATGAAGAATTGACGCCCGGAAATTAATAAAAACATTGTCATTTCGCGTCGCTGTGGACGCACGCACAAACGCGATGCATTTTGAATGACACAACTGCAAAAATTACCCCATGCGGTCACGGTGTTTTGCATTGACCATTATCAGTACCATGAATATGTATACTGAACCCCAATGAAAAGTATCCACATAAAAAAATTAACACATTAATTTTGTAAGTTACTAAGTACTGTGTGTGCATATATGCATGGTTTGGAGCCTACATCAGGGTCATTCAGGACAACTTTTTAACTTTTGCTGGGTTGTTACATAATGCATGTGACTTTTGTGCACCGAATATGGCTTCTGACCACCACTCCTATTGGATGGCTAAAATGACCTGATGTTTTCAGTGGCTTTAAAAAGGGATGTTCAGCCAAGAAAAAAGCCAGTGGTCTCAGGTGTGTTGAGGCGATCATGCCGCGTCTGAGCCAAGGTCAAAGACACCATGCTTTGGGGCTTGCAGAGGGTGGAGTCCCAATCACTCAAATCGCACAAAGAATGGGGTGTACTCGGCGCACCATCCAACGACTAATTGAACGGCAACAAGAAACTGGATCCGTAGATGATCGGCCTAGGCCTGGCCGAGAAAGAGTGACAACACCTGGCCAAGACCGTCACATCCGGCTGATGCACCTGCGAGACCGTTTCCGTACAGCAGCCCAAACAGCCCGTGAGACTCAAGGGGTGAATCACCGTCCTGTCAGTAGTTCTACTGTGGAGAGGCGACTGAGGAGCAGTGGCCTAACAGCCAGAAGACCTTACAGGGGTAACCTGCTGACCCAACCCAGAAGAGAAAGACGACTGCAGTGGTGTAGAGCACACTCCAGGTGGACTAGCCAGCAGTGGAATACCGTCCTTTTTACTGACGAGTCCCGTTTTTGTGTCAGCAGAGCAGATGGCAGAGAACGTGTGTGGCGCCGGACTGGGGAGAGATATGCAGATGCCTGTGTCCGTCAGGCAGATCGATGGGGTGGACCCTCTGTCATGGTGTGGGCAGGCATCAGCAACCGCTACCGGACACCCCTAGTGGTCATTCAAGGGATCCTCAATGCTAGGCGGTACATTGATGAGGTGCTGGAGCCGCACATGGTCCCATTTGTGGAGTAGCATCAAGATCTGGCGATCTTTCAGCAGGACAATGCACGTGCACACTCTGCAAGATTAACAATGAACTTTCTCAATGAGAACAACATCAATGTCATGGAATGGCCAGCGTTCTCACCCGATCTGAGCCCTATTGAACATTTGTGGGATGAGTTAGGCCAAGGTATTCAACGGAGGACACCTAGGCCTACTACCCGAAACCAGCTGATCCAAGCTCTGCAGGAAGAATGGAATAATGTTCCCCAACAAAGAATTCAAACCCTGGTCAGCAGTATGCGCCGCAGATGTATAGCATGTGTTGATGCTCGAGGTGGCCACATCCCATATTGAACAGAAAAATTTGTGTGACTTTCAATTAGGGCAGTTAATGACATTTTTTGCCTGTAAGTGACGTTAATGTCGGTAGAGCGTGACATTATTTTTACGCCAGAAAAGTGAATGCTTTGTTAAGTTCTAAGCACGTCTAGGTATGAAATGTTTCAAGTATAAACAATAAAATACTTCAAAATTGGCATGTGGATACTTTTCATTGGGGTTCAGTATATTATACTGATGGAATCCTCTGATGTTCGTCTTTCTATGTAACGAGCTCTCTTATTTGCTAAGAAAAAAATATTCCTGGGGTATCCCTCCAAAAAATTCCCATAATGGGAACGGATGGACGTCATTTCATCTGATTATAAATGCGCTGAGAGCACTTCGGGGCTCCTCATTGTGTGGATTTGATCACGTGCCACTTACTGTCCAATCAAATTCGTTGTTGCCCATGTGCCTGTCTCATGCCCGCAATGTTGGGAAGGTACAAGTCTTATTACGCAAAGATTATTGGACCAAGATGTTAAATTTTCACATCATATTTTCACCAAGAAGACTTCTATCGAACAAATCTAGACAGAGACAAAGGCACGAGTGAAAATTCATTACGGACGGCAAGGAAAGTACGCTCATTTGTCATTGCACGGTCACATGTGAACGAAGCGAAAATTTGCATTAGGCCTGACACGATGTTGTTGATCACTGTCTCCGATGGGGCACGCCGTTATTGGTGGTTTGTTTTTTTTTAAAACAAAATTTAGTTGTTTTGATTTTATTGAAATGTTTGAATGTAACAAATCTGTATGACAGAACAAGGCAGGAATGAAATTTATGATCGAAGGCCGGAAAAAATATACGTTAAACATAGCGGAAAACCATGCCTGGGTGCATGCCCTTGACAGGCTGTGTACACTCGCTTGTGTTGCATGGCTTGTCAAGTTGTAGGCCTACCGTGTTGCTTGATGAAAAAAGTGACCGCACTTAAGATCAGACTCTTAACACCACCTACGGCATCAAATTTGTCAGGTATATTGAAATAGAAAGTGCACAGAAATATAAATCATGTAATTTCTGACCATTTCATCACGTGGAATCAATCGCAAAAATAACAGAGCCCAGGCATGTTCAGTCATGCATGCCGCTTGTTGTGCAAGCTAGTTGAAAAACTGTGCGATACCAGATACTGGCACAGTGGCAGCGTGCTAGGGGTTAAGCCCCCTTCACAATCATTTTTTTGGTAGACCGGGGATGTGTTATAGACTTAGTCCTAATAGCAGGTCCCTGGGCAGATTGAATCCATCCTTGGTACAGTCAGCAACTTTTAGACCCTTTTACATCAAGTTAGCATATTGGTAACTTTTTGTTTAATCTTAAATTTTATAATAATGAGTCACCTACATGAGCATATAGACCCTATGTTATGTTCGTTTCTAGGCTAAGTTACCTGCATGTTTTATTTGTTTATCATTTTGATGTATGTTGATTATACCAATTAAACTCAATTAATCAAATTACATCAAAAGTCTAGATTGCACAATTTCAGACTGGACCCATCGATTCAGTTTATGGACTCACTATTTTTCCTGAAAAAGAAGAAAGATGGGTCCAACGAACCCGTACTGAAATAATGTGACCCCTATACTATTATGGTTAAGTATCAAATTGTATCGTTTTGTATCGTATCGGCAGTTCCGTATCGGGATACGTATCGTATCGTGAAAAGGTGTATCGTTACAGCCCTAACGTTTAACATGGGGATTGTCGTTTAACATGGGAATTTCTTGTTATGGTTTAACTTAAATAATGTGGGCCAGATTTACTTCAAACTTGGTGGGGATGTGCCTTGGGTGAATCTCTACCAAGTTTGTCCAAATGGTCACGCTCAGTTGATTTTTGGATTTTTTATGATTTATTTTGTACCTTTTTGGGGGCAAACCTTAAAAACTCTTCTCCTCTGAAACCACTCACCCAATTCCTTTGATATCGTAAATAGACACTCCCAGGGACACATAGTTCCCAATTTGATCACCAGGTGCTGCTGCAATTTTTTCTAATTATTTTATGAATTTTTTGTATGGTTTTGCTATTTTTCACTTGTTCTCAGAACCGTCACTCAGATTAAGCTGAAATGTGATGGATATATTGTTGTCGAAGGGTCAAACAGTTGTTTACTAGGTGGCACTGCTTTGGATTCCTGATTTTTAAGGATTTTCAATTCGGGTACTTATCGTTCAATGCAGCTTTCCTATTGATTACTATGTAAGTCAATGGGCATTCTAATGCTAATTCACAGGACAGCTGACATGAAATTTACTGTTTACTTGATAACTTGAGATCTGTTTTGAGTTAGCTACACATGTTAATTATTCTGTATGAAGGTCATGCTGAGACAGTACATGAATGACCTTGACCTCGTTTGTGGGGTCATAGTGCAATATACATGAATTTTACTCTTCATTATAACTTGAGAATTACTTGAACTTTGATGTTGCACATGTATGTGTTCTTCTATACTGAACCCCAATGAAAAGTATCCACATGCCAATTTTGAAGTATTTTATTGTTTATACTTGAAACATTTCATACCTAGACGTGCTTAGAACTTAACAAAGCATTCACTTTTCTGGCGTAAAAATGTCACGCTCTACCGACATTAACGTCACTTACAGGCAAAAAATGTCATTAACTGCCCTAATTGAAAGTCACACAAATTTTTCTGTTCAATATGGGATGTGGCCACCTCGAGCATCAACACATGCTATACATCTGCGGCGCATACTGCTGACCAGGGTTTGAATTCTGTGTTGGGGAACATTATTCCATTCTTCCTGCAGAGCTTGGATCAGCTGGTTTCGGGTAGTAGGCCTAGGTGTCCTCCGTTGAATACCTTGGCCTAACTGATCCCACAAATGTTCAATGGGGCTCAGATCGGGTGAGAACGCTGGCCATTCCATGACATTGATGTTGTTCTCATTGAGAAAGTTCATTGTTAATCTTGCAGAGTGTGCACGTGCATTGTCCTGCTGAAAGATCACCAGATCTTGATGCTGCTCCATAAATGGGACCATGTGCGGCTCCAGCACCTCATCAATGTACCGCCTAGCATTGAGGATCCCTTGAATGACCACTAGGGGTGTCCGGTAGCGGTTGCTGATGCCTGCCCACACCATGACAGAGGGTCCACCCCATCGATCTGCCTGACGGACACAGGCATCTGCATATCTCTCCCCAGTCCGGCGCCACACACGTTCTCTGCCATCTGCTCTGCTGACACAAAAACGGGACTCGTCAGTAAAAAGGACGGTATTCCACTGCTGGCGAGTCCACCTGGAGTGTGCTCTACACCACTGCAGTCGTCTTTCTCTTCTGGGTTGGGTCAGCAGGTTACCCCTGTAAGGTCTTCTGGCTGTTAGGCCACTGCTCCTCAGTCGCCTCTCCACAGTAGAACTACTGACAGGACGGTGATTCACCCCTTGAGTCTCACGGGCTGTTTGGGCTGCTGTACGGAAACGGTCTCGCAGGTGCATCAGCCGGATGTGACGGTCTTGGCCAGGTGTTGTCACTCTTTCTTGGCCAGGCCTAGGCCGATCATCTACGGATCCAGTTTCTTGTTGCCGTTCAATTAGTCGTTGGATGGTGCGCCGAGTACACCCCATTCTTTGTGCGATTTGAGTGATTGGGACTCCACCCTCTGCAAGCCCCAAAGCATGGTGTCTTTGACCTTGGCTCAGACGCGGCATGATCGCCTCAACACACCTGAGACCACTGGCTTTTTTCTTGGCTGAACATCCCTTTTTAAAGCCACTGAAAACATCAGGTCATTTTAGCCATCCAATAGGAGTGGTGGTCAGAAGCCATATTCGGTGCACAAAAGTCACATGCATTATGTAACAACCCAGCAAAAGTTAAAAAGTTGTCCTGAATGACCCTGATGTAGGCTCCAAACCATGCATATATGCACACACAGTACTTAGTAACTTACAAAATTAATGTGTTAATTTTTTTATGTGGATACTTTTCATTGGGGTTCAGTATATAAAGGTCAGACTTACTCAGAACATGGTGTCCTTGATCCTTTCCCAAGTTCAAAGAGCTGCAAGTGTGATGAATGTCAAGATCTGCTGAGGCACGGGCTGTTCACACAGCCCTCTTGGTGGATTTTTTTAGGAGTTTTTGGTTCATTTTTTGGCCAAATCTTAAAAAAAATCTTCTCCAAAACCACTTGGCCAATTGATTCAAAATTTAATAGGAAGACTTGAAGGCATGACAGCCGGAGTTACACAGTGCATGGGTGACCTTAACGTGAAGGTCACAGGGTCACTTAGGTTTATTTAACTCTTCAGATGATAACTTGAGAACTACTTGTTCTACTTTCACGTTTTACAGGGTTATCAGATACCCTCTTTGAGGGCCACACTCAGTACATGAGTGACCCAAGGTCACTGGACAATTGATATGAAATTTACTGTTCACTTGATAACTTAAGATCTATTTTGAGTAAGCTAGGACATTGATGTTGCACATGTTAATTTTCTTTATGAAGGTCACGCGTAGACAGTACATGAGTGACCTTGACATACATTTATTTTACTCATCAGTGCTAAAACTTGAGAAGTACTTGAACTGGGACTTTGGTGTTGCACATGTTAGTGTTCTCCCATATTAGTCAGACTTATTCAGTACATGGGTGACCTTGGTCAGATTTAATACAAAGAGAAACTTAACAAACCTAATTCTGTAAGCCCATGTACTGTTTGAACACTATCAAGTCCGATATTCTAAGAGCAAAGTCCTATTCCGTACCGTTCACTGAAAAACTGTATTGTTCTAAATCATAATAGCAAATTGATTTATAAAAGGAACAAATCATATTCATAAAATTTGAAATTTAGAAGAAAATTTTAGGCATTATTAGCCTTTAAAAATTCGGGTCATCAGCAGGGAACCAGCGCAAGACTTGTTTTGGTGCCATTAATCCCCGGACAAGTCATTCTGCTAACTGGCGGCACCATGTTTGCATTTCCAATACAAACATCTGGAGCTGATGTATAACGGAATAAAGCGAATATGATGTTCCTTTATTAATAGGCCTACTTGAAAACGTTGCCCACGACATAAATATAATGAAATTACACCTAACACTCATGATTAGGCCTACCAAAATTGAATAATTAGATAATAAACCATCCCACACTTACCTACAGTGCCTGGTCTTTCAACAGACCCGACTAGGCCTACCTGACGGACTGATCAGATCAAATCCCAAGTTTACAGAGCCACAAGTGTGATGAATCTCTAGGTCAGCTGAGCATGGGCTATTCACACAGCTCTCTTGTTACAGTATAATTTTGCTGCAATACCCATGAGTTGCTTCAGATTTATACTTTTTTTTCTGAAAATTTATACTTTTTTAAAGTTGAATTGGATACTTTTTTTTTGTAATTAGCCTGTGGCAGCACTCTTTTTTGATTTTTAATGAATTTTTTTATTCTTTTTTTTGATAAATCTTAAAAAATCTTTTTCTCTGAAAGGGCTTACTCAATCGCTCTGATATCACACGGAAAGACACCTAGGGACTCAATGTTCTTAATTTGTTGACCAGGTGGAGCTGCAATTTTTTACTATTTTAAGTTTTGTGTGTTCTAGCTATTTTCGACTTCTTGTCCAGAACGGTTACTCAGATTAAGCTGAAACGTGGCGAATATGTTCCTTGTAGAAGGGTCAAACAAAGTTGTTCACTATGTGGGAATGCTGCGGATTCCCGATTTTTAACGACTTTTTCAATTTGGGTACTTGTCGGTCAATGCAGCTTTCCTATTGATTACTATGGAAGTCAATGAGCATTCTAATGCTAATTCACATTTTCGACTTCTTCTCCAAAACAGTCATCCAGATTAACTTCAAACTTGGTGGGGATGTACCTTGGGTGGGTGTCCACCAAGTTTGTTCCCATGGTCATGTTCCAATGAATTTTTTTTTTTTTTTTTTATTTGTTTTTTTTCAAAATTCTTTACAAAAGATTTAATAGGAAAGCTTTAACATGGGAATTTCTTGTAATGGACATAACTAAAATACTTTTGGCCAGATTTACGTCAAACTTGGTGGGGATGTGCCTTTGGTGGATCTCTACCAAGTTTGTTCAAATCGTCACGCTCTATTGATTTTTGGAATTTTTATGATTTTTTGGGGGGGGGGGGGCAAGCCTAAAAAACTCTTCACTTCTGAAACTGCTCACCCAGTTGTTTTGATATCGTTCATAGACACTCCCAGGGACGCATAGTTCCCAATTTGTTCACCAGGTGACACTGCAATTTTTTCTATTTTTTTTTTTTTTTTGAATTTTTTATATAGTTTTGTTATTTTTCACTTGTTCTCAGAACAGTCACTCAGATTAAAGTGAAATGTGATGGATATGTTCTTGTGGAGTGGTCAAAGTGTTTACTAGGTGGCATTGATTTATATTCTGGATTAAGTATTTTCCATTCGGGTACTTGTCGATCAATGCAGCTTTCCTATTGATTACTATGTAAGTCAATGGGCATTCTAGTGCTAATTCACAGGACAACTGACACAAAATTTACTGTTTACTTGATAACTTGAGATCTGTTTTGAGTTAGTACTGTGATGCTGCACATGTTAATGTTTTTGTATGAAGGTCATGCTCAGACAGTACATGAATGACTTTGACCTCTTTTCTGGGGTCACAGTGCAACATACATGAATTTTTCTCTTCATTATAACTTGAGAACTACTTGAACCTCGATGTTGCCCATGTAAGTGTTCTTGTATAAAGGTAAGACTTACTCAGACCATGGATGACCTTGATCCTTTCCCAAGTTCCTTGAGCTGCAAGTGTGATGAATGTCAAGATCAGCTGAGCATGGGCTATACACACAGCCCTCTTGTTTGTGAGGAGCTGTTCTTCAAATTAGTTTATTTATTTGTAGGACCAACCTTTGACTCTCAGCACGTCAAATTCCCAGTGTACTAGAACTCGCCTACTAGAACAGCGTGTCACTCAAACTTTTGAAGTGGCTGATTAAAGGCCGTCTCATATTCGTGGTGTTGTTTATTTACATGCAAGCACGCACGTTTTATTGTAGAGAAACGTCAGTTCTTGTCGATGGCAATTTTGATTTTGCGTTGAAAACGAATATTTTCCTCCAACGATGATTTAAATCAATGATCGGGCCGTTGTTTGCCACAATATGAATAATGTAACTTTGGAAAACTGCCACGCGGGGTGATTTCATCGTCGCGGTCTTGATCTTTTTTTTTCGTCTACCGGCCATGATCTTCATGTCGTTAGAATGCGGAGAACCTAGTCTATTTTAAGAAAGCTCTCCCATTGGCTGAAACAAAAGTATTTTAGGGGAAACCCCGCCAAAATTGCCTCTATTTCAAACGTCATTTTAGTCGGAAACTACCTCAGACGATTCTCCGGAATATTCTAGGTCAGTCAGGGGGGCGGAATCGATCACATGGTGTTCGCCTTCCAATCAAATGTGTCGTTTTTCAACCGTTGATTCGTTCGGGACTACTCGCTACCTCGTGTTGTGAAGTCTTGCTTGTGAAAGATGGGTGACATTTGTGTGAACACAAGTGGTGATTACAAACAATTTATAAAAGCAAGAAGCAAAATTTAATTCTGTAAATTGGTCAGAATGATGACATACTACCAGTCTTTGCGTACAATAGAGCAGACTGTCAGTTTTTTTCACGGAAAGACAGTAAAATACGCCAGCCGCAGGTAAACATGGCTAGGGTGAAAATACCGCTGCCGCATGTGATGATCATGTTCACAGTTTATCAGTGACTGCGATAAAGTGTGTTTATTGACCTTTTACTGCAGCAACAAACTGTACCGCTATAATTTAATGACAACATTTACACAAGACCGATCTTAATGGTCCGTGATGCTAACCAAGGGACCGGTACCCATGCAATTGATTCACAGTGACTGTGACACAGGCTTGGCCGTTTTGATCAATTCGTGATTGAGATCGATAGGCCTATATTCATTTTGTTAGGGTGTAGGACATGAGTTTTTGTTTAAATGGACAACAAAGCCACATAGAAATGTAGAGAATGTCTTACTCAACAAAAGTCATGTTGATCAGTTTGCATGAAATGCAGAAATAAAGTTACGGCACTGTTAGTTTTACCACTCATCGCGTATTGTGCAAAAGAAAAAATAAAATGCCCCTGTTGCGAAGGTCACTTGACGAGAAAGGAAACCTGAAGCGGAGGGGAAACAAAGATAGCGAGCGAGGCTTGCTGCAGGCATGCTATGCCCAGTCGAGGCGAAGTGCCTGTTTAAGCAATTCGCGTAGATAAAATGTAACTCGCACGGCTATTTGGCGTGCCAGAAATTTGAGCGCAAGAAATTGGCGTGCTATTTGCGATGGCACATCCAGACAAAAAAGCTCGCAACTGAGCACGCTCAAATGTGGTGCGCAATGCGAAAATGGCGTGCTAGCAAAAGGGACCCATATGCGAAATCGGTACTGTATGTACCTACCACTCAGTGCAATAGCACCCACCCGCTTTAGATTAATTTCCAACACCAGTATTGGAAAATTCAAGCTGTTTTTACAATATATGTGTGGGTAGTTTCACAATTTTCAATCAAGTGTCTCTCAAGTCAGGCAGGGTTTTACTGAATAGCCAAAGCTGTGCGTTTAACCAGTGAAACCATATTTTACCCAATTTCTGCGGTCACATGTAAATGTTTATACATGTTGAAAAACAATTATTAACACCAAAATTGGTGGATAAGTGATAAAGTTTGGGAATATAATTGTGTATAAATTCATCATTAGATGTGAACATTATGATTAGTCTATCATGATAATATAAACTTGCATATTCGTTAATTTGATTTTATTTACATGTATTTATTCTGTGGCCAGGGTCACTGGCTCAGTGACGCAGGACTGATCTCAGGGCCATAGCCTTGAGGTCAGATTAAATAAAAAGAAATTTGCTTCAAACTTCCAAATTTCTGAATTTGGCCTGACCAACTTTAAGTTGAAGGCTATGGCACTGAATCTTCCGCCACGACCTGGATGGTATTATTACATATGAATTCATGAAGGATAAGTGACAATTTGTAAAAATAAATCAAATTTTTAAAACATAGACAACAGTAAAAGGAACACAATAATTGATATCTAAGAAAGAAACTGAAAAAAGTGTAAGACATCAGGTATATATAGGAATTAATATCACAGAATGGAAAATCAATAAATAACTTAGGTGATAATCAAAGTTTAAAATACATGAATGAAAGCTGAAGGTCAAGATCAAGCTTGATCATGACCAGTATTATGAGGGGGAGCCACCAAATGATAAATGAGTAGGGAAGAAAAAATGTTAGGTAATGAGGTTCGGAGGGGGTAAAATGGTGTTTATTGGTTGAGGGGGTAGTTAGAAGACTTGAATAGGGATAGGGTTGGGGCTTTCCTAATTTTGGGTAAAAGAGAGTTCCATGTACTGGCACCAATGGACAGGGACTAATTTGTCAGAACTCGGATTTGGTGCGTATGGATTATTAGGCTAGGAGTATTAACTAAAATGGTGCCAAGGTTAGGTTTTTGTAGACCGCAGGCATTTATCTTACCAAGCTGGTTGTTAGTTTTTCTTCTGACATAAAGGTGCAATAGACTGAGCCCCTCAAGTCAGGCAAGGTCTCACTGAATAACCTAAACTGTGTTGTTAACCAGTGAACCATTATTTACCAAATGTCTGTGCTTACATGTTTATACATGATGAAAAACAATTATTATTGCCAGAATTGGTGTATATGTGATAAAATTTGGGAATGCAATTGTCTATAAATTCATTATTAGATGCAGACATTATTATGATTAGTCTATCATGAGAATAGAAACCTGCATATTCATTAGGCTAGGAGTATTTACTGATATGGTGCCAAAGTTAGGTTTTAGTAGACAGCAAGCATGTATCTTACCAAGCTGGTTGTTTGTTTTTCTTCTGACATAGGCTTGTAATATACTGAGCCCCTGAAGTCAGGCCAGGTTTCACTGGATAACCTTAACTATGTGGTTACCCAGTGAAACCTTATTTACCCAATTTCTGTGGTTACATGTTTGTACATGATGAAAAACAATTATTAACACCAGAATTGGTGGGCATGTGATAAATTTGGGGATATTATTGTGTATAAATTCATTATTAGATCTGGACATTCTTATGATTAGTGTATCATAAGAATATAAACTTGCATATTCATTAGGCTAAAAGTATAAACTAAATTGATGCCACAGTTAGGTTTGGGAGACAGGAGGCATCTATCTTCCCTAGCTGGTTGTTGGTTTTTCTTCTGACATAAAGGTGCAATATACTTCGTCCCTGAAGTCACGCAAGGTTTAACTGGATAGCCTAAACTATGTGGCTAACCTGTGAAACCTTATTTACCCGATGTCTGTGCTTACATGTTTGTACATGATGAAAAACAATTATTAACACCAGAATTGGTGGTTATGTGATAAAATTTGGGGATGTAATTGTCTATCAATTCATTATTGATGCAATATTTCTGCTTACCGTGGGGCTCCCGTTGGGATGTACGATATCAAATCAATTTAATGGAATTGAAATAAAAAGTACATGTACATAAGAATACTTGAGGCCCCCCACCCACCATGTCAAAAGATTGTGAAATTAAGCGCTGAATTATAGCACTGCAGGCTTTAGATATTATAATGAATTTGTAAAGAAAATTAACATATTTCTCCATTTACTACTCTGGCAGATTGTCATATTGACATGCACAAGTTGCAACACATATCATTTTTACCTCAGCTGACTTGTCAGTCAGCTGAGGTTTTTTGAGGGTCTGTCGTCCGCCGTCCACAATTCAAATTTTCGACTTCTTCTCAAAAACTGTCAGCTAGATCCACTTCAAACTTGGTGGAGATGTGCCTTGGGTGGGTCTCCACCAAGTTTGTTCAAGTGGTCACGGTCCAGTGATTTTTGGATTTTTAATGAATTTTTTTGTTCTTTTTTGGGTAAATCTTAAAAAATCTTCTTCTCCAAAACCGCTCACCCAATTGCTTTGATATCACACAGGAACACTCCCTGGGACTCCTAGTTCTTAATTTGTGCACCAGGTGGCGCTGCAATTTTTTCCTAATTTTTTATGAATTTTTGTGTGTTATAGCTATTTTCCACTTCTTCTCCAGAACCATCACTGAGATTAAGCTGAAACATGGTGGATATGTTCCTTGTAGAAGGGTCAAACAAAGTTGTTCACTATGTGGGAATGCTGCGTATTCCTGATTTTTAACGACTTTTTCAATTCTATTACTTGTTGGTCAATGCAGCTTTCCTATTCATTACTATGGAAGTCAATGGGCATTCTAATGCTGATTCACATTTTCGACTTCTTCTCCAAAACCGTCATCCAGATTAACTTCAAACTTGGTGGCAATGTACCTTGGGTGGGTTTCTACCAATTTTGTTCAAATGTTCATGCTCCAGTGATTTTTGAATTTTTAATGAATTTTTTTGTTCTTTTTTTTGGGACAAATCTTAAAAAATCTTCTCTGAAACTGCTTACCCAATTGCTTTGATATCACACAGGAAGACACCTAAGGACTCCTTGTTGTTAATTTGTTCACCAGGTGGCGCTGCAGTTTTTTTTCTAATTTTTTATGAATTTTTGTGTGTTATAGCTATTTTCGACTTCTCCAGAACCATCACTCAGATTAAGCTTACACGTGGCGGATATGTTCCTTATGGAATGGTCCAACAAAGTTGTTCACTATGTGGGAATGCTGCGTATTCCTGATTTTTAACGACTTTTTCAATTCTATTACTTGTTGGTCAATGCAGCTTTCCTATTCATTACTATGGAAGTCAATGGGCATTCTAATGCTGATTCACATTTTCGACTTCTTCTCCAAAACCGTCATCCAGATTAACTTCAAACTTGGTGGCAATGTACCTTGGGTGGGTTTCTACCAATTTTGTTCAAATGTTCATGCTCCAGTGATTTTTGAATTTTTAATGAATTTTTTTGTTCTTTTTTTTGGGACAAATCTTAAAAAATCTTCTCTGAAACTGCTTACCCAATTGCTTTGATATCACACAGGAAGACACCTAGGGACTCCTTGTTGTTAATTTGTTCACCAGGTGGCGCTGCAGTTTTTTTTCTAATTTTTTATGAATTTTTGTGTGTTATAGCTATTTTCGACTTCTCCAGAACCATCACTCAGATTAAGCTTACACGTGGCGGATATGTTCCTTATGGAATGGTCCAACAAAGTTGTTCACTATGTGGGAATGTCGCGGATTCCTGATTTTTAATGATTTTTTCAATTCGACTCCTTTGGGTTAAATGCACCTTTCCTATTGATTACCATATAAGTCAATGGGCATTCTAATGCTAATTTACATTTTTGACTTCTTCTCCAAAACCGTCATCCAGATTTACTTCAAACTTGGTGGGGATGTACCTTGGGTGGGTGTCTACCAGGTTTGTTCCAATGGTCATGTTCAAATGAATGTTGGATTTTTTTATGATTTTTTTTTCAAAAATATCTACAAAAGTTTTAATAGGAAAGTTTAACATGGGTACCTTGTTTGTGGGGTCACAGTGCAACATACATGAATTTCACTCTTCATTATAACTTGAGAACTGCTTGAACTTTGATGTTGAACATGTAAGTGTTCTTCTATAAAGGTCAGACGTACTCAGAACATGGTGTCCTTGATCCTTTCCCAAGTTCATAGAGCTGCAAGTGTGATGAATGTCAAGATCAGCTGAGGCTCGGGCTGTTCACACAGCCCTCTTGTTCATCTTTCACTGTCTTTTACCCACCACACGTCATCCAATGAGGAAAGGATGCCAGACAAAGATATATTTGAAGTGATTCTGTAATATACTTGAAATGTGAACATTTAGTTTTATTTCATTAAAATGCAAGGGAGGCTGACACTTGAAAATATACTTTTAAATCAATCAAACAATACAATAAACAAATTACAATATATTTAAAAAGATTGAAAGCTAATTGCCTCCGTGAAAATTTTGTTTGCATCATCAAAAATTGAACAAACAGGACAAGTGCCTGACGGCTCAGATTCCTGCTGAAAATTAGTATTTTCAGTGATTTGTTTTGGAAGCAGTTTGATGCGTTTTGCCCGTAGCTGGGCTCATCAGGAACTGGTTGAACGCTCTTTAGCTCGGGAAGGGCTACGCGTCAACGGCCATTGCCGTTGTTTATATACCCCAGTGTAAACAAGTCCTTAGTAACAGATTTTACATCACAGACTGGCGTGGAGAGAAATCTTGTCCACGATTTACGTCAACTTCTTGTTGACATGATTATTATCACTACTGAAATCACGTGCATGGTGATGACGTGTTTCAGAGTAAAGATGAGAATGATAAGAGTGGGATTACTCTTATGTGTAAAAATCATATGAAGACACTTCTTCCTCGATTAATTAATCCCAGATATTAGGGATTAAAAATTATGAGTAGGGGCAGTGATAATTATGCTGGGTGGCATAAAAAATTGAGCTGGCGTTGTGGGTAGAAAAATTAATTTCTAGCCCCCAACAGAAGTGGGTCATGGAAAAATAGACAAAAGAACTGGAAATTTTAGCATAAGACAAGACAAGTCTGCCTATTTTCCCATGACGTTGAGACCGAAAGGTTCCATTGTGCATAACTGGTGGATCCAGTGGTATTCCCTCTTCAACCTGAGTGTCTGTGTCTGTTTCAGCTCGGGGGGGGGGGGGGGGTGGGGGGGGGGGAGGATGTGCTCAAGAATCTGGACCTTAAAGACGTTCGGTACACTGGTCAAAAGAATTTAGAAATCTCTGGTTTTTGGTGTGAACCAAGATATTGGCATTTGAAACAAAATGCAAGCAAAAAATTGGCATGTCACGGTGCTACTTTTGTCGCTAGGTGGCGCTACATGTAAGGACTACAGAAATTTTATAGCAAACATTATATATGCGGGTAAAAGCAAAAAAATAAATTAAGGATGCAAAGATATGCATAAAATAACTCAATATGAATGTAAGCAATGTATATCAAGCCTTTTAATAACAAATATGTGAACAAAACATGCTGGAATGTGACTTTAAATTCATCTCGTCTTGCAAAAATGTATAAGTGCTCACATTATTTTTCAAGTTTGAAGTAGAGAAAATATTTACAAATCCCTGAAAAATTGTAGGGGGTTTCCAAAATATGCACTGATTTCATTGATTAACAAAAAAAGATATCATACGGTGCTATTTTTTCCGCAATTGTACAAAGAATTCATGCATGTTGACTGAATTTGTTCTAAGTTCATAGGTACAAGGTATCCATTCATTGTCTAACTTCGATACTATATCAATATACATGTATGTAGGTTAAATAAACGGCAGTAAGTCGTTAATTTTATATTCCAGTCATAATATATACTTTCATAGTTTTACTGAGAACAGGCAAACATTGTAAGATTCTCTCCATAGTGCAATACAGCAATGTGGAAAAAGAGGTAAAAATAGGAATATCAAAATTATAGTTGCCTTAATACATTGTCGAATAGTAACACAGGCAGCACATTGTCAAATATGCCTGTGCCACCTTTTGACGCTGGGGAATTACTGCGGTCCCCCCCCCCCCAAGTTGGGACAGCGTTTATCGTACCACATTCACAAGAAATGTAAAGTACACTGGCCAAGCCATATCGTTTTTCTGATTCTGTATTTTTAGGGACAATGTTTTTTTTTACATTCCTCGCATACAAGATTATCGGCTAGTACACTTAGTTCCACTATTCTACGACCTTCGTCCCAGTTATAACTGTCAGTGTTTACATGTGCATGTGGCATTGGGGAAGTGGGCGTGGCACTTTCGACGGTGGCTTGGTCAGCGTTCGCTGATTGTGTACATGCGTTTTGGTTTACCACTGCCGTATTTCGACGTATTCTGCCTTGTTTTAAAGCATTTAGTCCTTTGTTTTGGCACTTGTTAACAAACCGCCCATTCTTTTTCCTTTTCATTCTTCGTAAACAATCCATATTTCTCAAACGGAACTGTGCAAAATAGGAAAAGCGAACAGCAGCTAGTGCAGGTGTCGACAAATATCAGCTCTAACTGCATGGAGGCATTGGACCATAAATGGTTGCGCATAACGCGGTGTACCGAACGTCTTTAAGAGTGAGATTCTGGTGGTTCAGGTCAGAAAAGTGTCTACCCAAAGGTCGATTTGTTTGACCCACATATTGTTTGTGACACGTCTCACAAGTGAGCAGGTACACAAGATTGTTGTGTCTGCATGAGCCTCCCCTGGGTGTATCATATTTACGCCCAGTTTTTGTACTGGTGACTAGACCTGAGGTGTCTAACTTCACACAGTACTTGCAATTGAGTTTCGCACAAGGATTTGTATCTGTTACCCCAGCCACCGCTGGGGGTAATCTCTGTGGAGGATAACTGAGTCGGGAGCGGACTAGAATGTCTTTCAGGTTCTGAGCCCGTCTGTAACCCAAAATGATCCTCTTGTCCTGTAGAACAGGGGCAAATTTGGAACCATGAACTGTGTTCCAATTTTGCTTGATTATCTCCTTGATTGGAGTTAGGGCAGGGTTGTACCTTGTTATGAGGAACAACTTGTCCTGATTAGGATCAGTTGATGGTGGATTATGATTATCTAGGAGTAGATCTCTCCTGTCGATATGTCTCACTTCGGACAAAGATTCCTCAAGAATCTTTCCAGGGTAGCCTCTTGCCATATAATATGATATGATTTTTTCTGCTTATTCTTCAAAATCTGCATTGGAAGTGCAGATTCTTTTTACCCTCAGGAGTTGATTGAACTTTCCCGCTGTCTTGCAGAATTTTGGGTGTGCTGACCGGTAATGCAGATACGTGTGAGTATCTGTCGGTTTTGTGTACAGAGTAGTGTACAGTTGGTTCTGATCATTTAGGCACACCAGGGTATCCAAGAAATTAAATCTCTTGTCATTGTAAGTGACAGAGAATTTGATGGTTGGGTGGCAGGAATTAAGGAATTCAATGAATTCTTGTAGCCTGTCTTCACCATGATGCCAGATGCAATAAATATCATCTATAAAACGCCACCAGACTGTGGGTTTTAGAGTAGACCTGGAAAGTAATTTTTCTTCCAGGTCAGCCATAAATATTTTGGCATAAGAGGGCGCCACTTTGGTGCCCATTGCCGTTCCGCTAATCTGGAGATAGTGGTCTCCATTGAATTCAAAGTTGTTACACAGTAAAACCAGTCTGAGTAGAGAGATTATTTCACTCACAGCTGGCTTGGCATCCCGAGGCCTGTTGCTCAGTAGACACTGGGCTGTGGCTCTCATGCCTTCCTCGATGGGAATGTTTGTGTACAGGGAATTCACATCAAGGGTTACCAGAAGTGTGTTTTCTGGTTGTGGAGGAAGTGATTCTATCTTATTGATAAAATCATTTGTGTCCTTGATGTAACTTGGGATCTGATTCACTAGTGGACGCAAGAAGTCCACTAAACCTGATATCCTTTCTGTATCAAAAAGATGCAGTGCCAGTGTAATGTTTGTCAAGAATAATTTTTGTTTATAATGTTCAAGAATTTGTCAGAAAAACATTAAATAATTTTTGGAATTCAATAGAATGTTGATATCAGATAACTTAACTTCAGTACATCAAATCACATTGTGATTCAGAGATTCACAGTTTATGAAAATTGAAAAAAAAAGAATGTTGCTTTGGCACAATACAGTGGTATTAAATCAACTGTATCTGGCCTTGTTCTGGTTTTTCTCTGTTTCTTACCTACAGGAATTTTTGGAAAGGTTTCTAGTTTTTCTTGTGATAAACATTTCACCAGGTGGGGTCTCATTCTATTTTTATCATACTTCAAATTGTTTTGTCCCTAAATGAAGCCAGGCCACCAACACAAAATTCAATAATATTTGCAATTGCAAATACTCCACAATTGGTTCCATTTGTCTGCTTTTCCGTTTCTGGTATAGTATAGAATAAAATGTCCTTGTCGTAGCCATATATTTGACATAGTTGAATTGTCAGTGATTCAGTAAGTTTGTGTGAATTTAAACATTCGATGAGTACAGTAGTACCTGCAATTTAAGACCACTGCCGTGAGAGACCACCTGCTTTTTGTGACCACATTTTTCTGGACACAGGGGTCTATTTTCTTTGTAACTTTACCTGCAATGAGAGACCACCTGCCATATGTGACCACTCTTGTCTGGCATTAGGGGTGGTCTTAAATAGCAGGTACTACTGTACAGTGAACTCTCCAAATCAAAACAAACATCACATCGATAACAACTTCTGCCCATTTAAACTTTTTATCCCCACTCAAGTCAACTGCAAAGGGATGTATTATTTTTAAGGTGATGAGAGGTCTCTATATTACTTGCGCTCTCTCATGGAGCTCAACATTACATGTCGGCTGTGGGATCTTAACCAGACCCAGCCACCATGAACTTTGATTGACCGTTTTATGAATTCTATCATTGTAATAACTTTTTTTTTTTGATGATACTGTTGCAAAATGTCTCTTCTTTTGAATCATGTAAATGAAATGCATGCCTTTACTACAGCTTTAAATTACATGTATCTTTTTTCAAACTGAATCAATGATTTGCTTGAATTGCAGATTCGAATTCTTGAGCCATATTCGAGGTGTCTAGATACCATGCGTACAAGTATCCTGTCATTGCTGCTTGTTCTGGTGGCATACACGGATGGACCCCGTAAGTTATTTTTTTCTTCATGTGTCATCAAAGAAGCATGATTATGCCCTCTCTCCGAAGGAGGAGGGAGCATGTAGTGATTACTTTTTCTGAGTGTGTCTTTGTGAACGAAGGGACAGTTTTCATGCGAGAACTTCGAAGAGTTTTTTGCTTAGGGCTTTCATATTGCACATAGTCCTGAATAGGGTCTCAGATGAGGTCGAAAATGGGTGACCTTGAACCAATTCCTGAGGTCACAGAGCTATTTTGTGTGCAAAATTGGCAGGTCATATTTCACTTTGCTCTGGAGATATTGGTGGTTGAAATACCACTCGTGAATGGAAAAAACCCCCAGGAAATTGCCATTTTTGTACTTTGATAAAAGAAAAAATTTTGTCACATGGTTATTCTTATTAGCATAGCTCCAACAAAAGTAAAAGTTACATAATTCTTGAAAAAATCATGGGTGTATCTTAAATAATAAGCTAGATATGACATTTTGAATTATGGCACAGAAACGGCAGTCGTTTTTTAAGATAAGACCCCTGCCCCCTTCTGAGGCCTGTTAAAAATGAACCAGTGATGAAAATGCATTGAAACGTTTATTTTTTCTGTCAAAAACTATGTTCAGCACAATATTCAGAAATTTAACAAATGCAAGATGGGTTGGTGGAATGCAATTGTTAAAGTGACATGGAATGACCCAGGAGGCAATTAGGGCCTGTATTTTTCCGTTTGAAAATGAGTGTTTTTCCGTTTTGGGAAACTACAGCTTCAGTTTCATTTCCATGTCACTATTTCTAGGGCTTGATTTTAGCACTGGTCAATAAAAAGGAAAAACAGTTGATCTTATCGCCTCTGGAAAATGTTGATCCATTGATGAACGGCAAAGTGACTCCGTATTATTTACTATGTACGTTGACAGCCTCCACCTACAGACGGCGCTATTATCATTGTACCTCTGTTGCGCGTTATATCTGTATGCCATGCAAATGAATGGATATGGTAGTAATGGGGTCTATAGCGCGCAGGTGTCCGGCCTGTCGTTAAATTTGCTCCACGTGGTATCATAACGCTGCCGACTCGTCAAATTTGGATCCAAATCCGTGTGTTTTGCTTTATGCGATGACATATGTGGTGATTTTGAATTATTTGAGAGACAAAATTCACAAATTCTGCTTAATTTCCGTGGCATTCGCCAATTTCCGTTCCAAATCATAAATTCCGTTTGAGATCAATCATTGATTCCGTAAATTCCGTCCATTTTCGGCGATTGCGGAAAAGTACTGGCCCTAGGCAATGCTGCTGATTTGTTTTAATAACTTTTTTTTTTCAATTTGGGTACTTGTCGGTAAATGCACCTTTCCTGTTGCTTGCTCAAGTCAATGGGCATTTTAATGCTAATTTACAGTTTTTATTTCTTCTGTGAAACTGTCCTTCAGATTGACTTCAAACTTGATGGCAATGTACATGGGTGGGTCTCTAGCAGATTTGTTCATATGGTCATGGCCCATTGATTTTCGGATTTTTTATGATTTTGTTTTTATTTTGGGGGGGCAAATCTTCAAAAATGTACTCCTCTGAAACTGCTCCCTGCATTGCTTTAATATCATAGAGGAACACTCCTAGGGAGTCCTGGTTCTGAATTTGTTCACCAAGTAGCGCTGCGATTTTTTTGTAATTATTATTTTGGTATTTTTGTGTGTTATTGCTATTTTTGACCTTTCAACAGAACTGTCACTCAGATTAAGCTGAAATTTGGTGGATAGGTTCTTTGTGGAAGGATCAAACAAAACAGTTCACTATGTGGTAATGCTGTGGATTACTGATTTTTAACGATTTTTTTAAATGTAGGTACTTACCAGTAAATGCACCATTCCTTATGATTACTGTGTAAGTCAATGAGCAATCTAATGCTTAGTCACATTTTGACCCCTTTATATAATGCAAAACTGTCATTCAGATTGACTTTAAACTTGGTGGCAATACACCTTGGTTGGGGTCTCAGGCAGATGTAGTTAAATGGACACGCTTCATTGATTTTTGGATTTCTTTGTTTTGGCAATTCCCAAAAAATGGCAAGGGTATATGTACATGTCAGCTGAGCACAGGACTGTCACAGTCCCTTTGTTTTATAAACTAGTTAAAGCAGAAGTAAAGAACTGGCTGTTATTTCTATAAAGTACATTCAACAAAATGTGTTTATTACACCTGAACAGTCTTTCCTTAAATTATTTCAACTTGCTCAACAGCCCTACATGCCTACATATGCTTTGCCCCTGCATATAGGCCACCAAGCCTTGTTAGTGTGTTTTTGCTATTTTTGACTTCATGTTCAGAACTGTTACTCATATTTAGCTGGAACTAGGTGGATATGTTCCCTGTGGAAGGGTCAAACAAAGTTGTTCCCTAGGTGGCAGTGCTGTGGATTCCTGATTTTTATGCCCCCCTTGGAAGAAGATGGGGCATATAACTTTGCACATGTCGGTCGGTCGGTCGGTAGACTGTGGTTTCCGCTCAATAAGTCAAGAAGTTTTTGAGCTAGGACTTGATACTATACAGGTGTTTTATTCTAGTCAAAAGCTAGGCAAAGTTTGAAGATGGGTGACCTTGACCTAATTTCCAAGGTCACAGTGGTGCCTGAGTTAACTTTGGTTTCCGCACAATAACTGAAGAGGTTTTTAAGCTAGGACTTTTATATTGCACAGGTTATAGTCCATATTAGGGGCTAGGCGAAGTTTGAAGATGGATGACCTTGATTTCATTTTAAAGGTCAGAGAGCCACTTTACTGAATATAGTTTCATGCTTTCTGCATGATAACTTATACCTTGGAGCTAGGACTTTTATATTGCACAGCTTTATGGTTCTCTGTAAGGGCTAGTTTGAGTTTGAAGGTGGGTGACCTTGACCCAGTTTTCAGGGTCACAGAGAGATTGTAGAATTCCTGTGGTTTCCGCACAATAACTCAAGAAGTTTTTGAGCTAGGACTTTGATATTGCATAGGTGTATCATTCTATTCAAAAGCTAGGCAAAGTTGGAAGATGAGTGATGTTAACCTAGTTTCCAAGGTCACAGTGGTGCCTGAGTTAACTTTGGTTTCCGCGCAATAACTGAAGAGGTTTTTAAGCTAGGACTTCTATATTGCACGGGATTATAGTCCATATTAGGGGCTAGGCGAAGTTTGAAGATGGATGACCTTGATTTCATTTTAAAGGTCAGAGAGCCACTTTACTGAATATAGTTTCATGCTTTCTGCACGATAACTTATACCTTGGAGCTAGGACTTTTATATTGCACAGCTTTATGGTTCTCTGTAAGGGCTAGGTTGAGTTTGAAGATGGGTGACCTTGACCCAGTTTTCAGGGTCACAGAGAGATTGTAGAATTCCTGTGGTTCCTGCACAATAAGGCAAGAAGATTTTTGAAGTTAGGACTGGGATAATTACAGGTCTATAGTTCTTGCTAAGGGCTAGTAGAAGTTTAAAGTTTGGTGACCTTGATTTAATTTCCAAGGTCAGATCGGTACCTGAGTTAACTTTGGTTTCCACGCGATAACTGAAGAGGTTTTTAAGCTAGGACTTTTATATTGCACTGGATAATTGTCCTTATTCGGGGCTAGGTCAAGTTTGAAGATGGATGACCTTGACCTGATTTCAAAGGTTACAGAGCCACTTGGTTGAATACTATTTCTGCATGATAACTTGCATTTTAGAGGTAGCCTTTTTATATTGCACATCTTTATGGTTCCCTATAAGGGCTAGTTTGAGTTTGTAGATGGGTGACCTTGACCCAGCTTTGAGGGTCACACACAGACAGTAGACTTCCTGTGGTTTTTGCACAATAACTGAAGAAGTTTTTGGAGCAAGGACTTGGATACTGCACCGCTATATAGTCCTTGTTAAGAGCGAAAAGAAATGTAAAGTTTGGTGACCTTGATCTAAATTCCAAGGTCACATATTCACCTGATTTAACTTTGGTTTCTGCATGATAACTAAAGAGGTTTTGAAGCTAGGACTTTTCTATTGTACAAGATTATAGTCCATATTCGGGGCTAATCCAAGATGGGTGACCTTGACCAAATTCCAAATGTCACAGAGCCACTTTATTTGATATGGTTTCTTGATTTCTGTATGATAACTTGTACTTTAGAGCTATGACTTTGATATTGCACAGCTTTATGGTTCCCTTTAAGGACTAGGTTGAGAATGAAGATGGGTGACCTTGATATAGTTTTCTGACATTGATGTATGATCAACCTTCACTTATTTTGTAAGGTCACGAGTGCCCCCACTACCACTATCAATAGGGTAGCGAGGGCAAGGGTGATGAGGGCGGGGGGGGGGGGGCATCTATGTTTTACAAACATATCTTGTTAACAATTTTTTTTCAGTTGGGGTACTTATCATTTAATGCAGCTTTCCTATTGATTATTTGTCACTTCTCCAGATCTGTTACTCAGATTAAGTTGAAACTTTGTGGATATGTTCCTTGTAAAAGGGTCAAGCAAAGATGTTGACTAGGTAGCACTGCTGTTGATTTCTGAGTTTTAACCAATTTTTTCAATTTGGGCACTTATCAGTAAATGTACCTATTTTATTGCTTACTATGCAACTCAATGGGCACTACAATTCATTCTAATGATAATTCACATTTTGGACTTCTCTGAAGAAACAGTCAGTCAGATTTACTTCAAACTTGGTGGCAATGTACCTTGGGTGGGTACTTACCAAGTGATTTTTTTATGAATTTTTGGTCCTTTATGGGAATATCTTAAAAAGATTTCTATTTTTTTTCAAAAATCTTTAAAAAAAGTTCTAATAATGGGAAAGTTTACTATGGGAATTTCTTGTAATGGTTATAAATTGAATAATGTTGGCCAGATTTGTGCCAAACTTGGTAGGGATGTACCTTTTGTAGGTGCATACCAATTTTATGCAAATGGTCATGCTCCAGTGTGACAGGACAACTGATTTTACTAATTTACTGTTCACTTGAGATCTGTTTTGAGTTAGGACCTTGATGTTGCACATGTTATGTTTCCTATCAGGGTCATGCTTAGACAGTACATGAGTAACCTTGACCTCTTTTCAGGGGTCACAGTGAACTGGGACCCTGATATTGCACATGTTAGTGTTCATCTATAAAGATTAGACTTACTCAGTACATGGGTGGCCTTGATCCTATCCCAAGTTGACAGAGCTGCAAGTGTGATGAATGTCTAGGTCAGCTGAACATGGGCTGTTCACATAACCCTCTTGTTTCAATTAGGGTAGTTACCAGCAAATGCACCTTTACTGTTGATTACTAGCTGAGTCGGTGGCCTGTCTAATGCTAATTCATGGTTTTTGACTTCTCTGAAAATGTCATTCAGATGGACTTTAAACAGTCCTCTTGTTATGAATTTTTTCTGTGTTTCTACTAATTTTGACTACTTTTCTAGAACTGTTACTCAGATTGAGCTAAAACTTAATAAATATGTTCTTTGTGGAAGGGTCAAACAAAATTGTTCAATTAGTGGCACTGCTGTTGATTCCTCATTTTTGATGATTTTTAGCTTAGATGACTTGTCAGTCAGCTGAGCTTATAGGATGGTCCTTCGTCCGTCCGTTATACCAGTGTCGGTATGGTGGAATAGTGTATGAAGCTTTTGAGTTTCAAAGGAAACATCCGTCCGTCTGGAGGGATCTAGCCTCCCCTGGGGTTAGACAAGCTGACCGTAGGAGACTTCATGTGCCTCACCAGGCCAACGCAGAAGTAAAGAGAACAAATAAGGATTTAGGAGGTAATCTGGGACCTTCTGCTGGGGACCATGGGGTTGAAATGGTTAAAACTTGCCGGAAACCTAACTGTAAGCTTTGCCAAAAATTCATGGAAATGAATAAGTTTACAAGTACTGTTACACATAGAACTTACAGAACTAGAAAGAACGTGAAGAAAAAACTTATGTGCAATACAGACAACTTGGTTTATCTGATTACCTGTGATAATTGCTCTAGTCAATATGTCGGTGAAACCAACCAAAAATTGAACGAAAGATTCAATGATCATAGGAATAGAATAAGACACCCTAACAAAGGATCCAATTTTACGATTCTGGTGGATCACTTCACTAGTGGACTTTGCAAGAACAAAACATTTAAAGTCCATTTTTTTTAAAATATAAAACAACCAGGAATATACTCAAATGGAAAGATGAATAAGGAAACAGCAGCAGTGCGAAGGAACAGAGAAACATTTTGGAGTAAAGAACTCCGAACAGTATGTCCCTAGGGGTTAAATAATCGATGCGATAAGAACATAAATCAAAGAGCAGATAATGATAATATATATGACATACTCAACAAAAGAAGGAAAAAGAAGAACGAACATAAGAGTAAACACAGAACACTAATAGGATCTCTTACGGCTCAGTATGTATTCAACGTAATTCAAGAAGCTGCAATCAAAGAAACTACTTACAACATCAATAAAACTTGACCACAAATGAAGAAAAAAGATCTCAAGCAATTGGGACAGTTACTTCTGGATTGTGAAGTAACAAATAACAGCAAGGTAACAGATAGGATTGTCAGTTTAGTACAAGACATGATACAACATAAATTGGAGCATAAGAAAGAGCAAATGTGGAAAAGTAAGCAGAAAAAAAACACATGAATCCTGTGATAATACACTATGAAAATCCAGCTATCAAGTACATAAATCTACAAAGTATTCTCAGACTTCAGGAAGTTGAAAATTCAGTCAACAACTATTTTGAGGAGGATGTCACAGTTGCTTATAAATACACTTCTAGTATTCATAATAAGGTCTTCAACTACAATTGAATAATGGATGAAGTAGACTTAGACAGCTGGAATATGAATTGTCAAACTTGTGAATGTGACACTACTTTCAACAAGTATATGGATAAAGACCACAAACATGTAATTACAGATGAGTTAAGTATCATTAAAAACAAAAAATTGAGACATTTGTTTCAAAGAGGACCAAACTGCAGAGAAAGACATAACATCAACTTCACAAAGGCAAGAAAAGAGATTTAAAGAGGACTCAACAGTTTAATTAAGAAACATAGTAATGAGAAAGGAATCTGTAACAAGGCTCACACAATGATATGATGGATAACAGTTTAAAAATATAATACGTGAGTAAGCAGAATTGCTGTATTTGAGACGTGAATTAAGCTATTGGCCGATGCAACGACCAATTTACAAGTTGTGAAATCTGCTTGTAGAAGTTGGTCTTTCGACATCTTTTCAAGTTCATTAGTGTTGTAACTTGTATTGGTCAAAAAAGACATGTGTATTCTTATGCCGATTAACGGACAGGGAAGAATTTTAACGATTTTGTGTCCGCACAGAGGGTTATTTCTCTCATGATGCCATTCAGGCATGCACACTCGCCATGCTTGCCACCTTATTCAGACACTGCTGGCGTGTGCTCACGCCAGGAACAGAATGAAGTTTTATGGGAAATGGCAAGTGTGCGTATGTGTTTTTTTTAACCAAGGGTTTTATGCAAATTTGTGTCATAGAACGTATGAACTTACGAATGGCTATTTCAATTTTTGGGGAAAATTTTCATTTTCTCGGCAGGAAACCAAAACTAAATGGTTGTGACCTGCCTTTGTCAATTCGGATGATCGCTGGCGGAAAAAAATCAGTTTAAAACACGTCATTTTGCAATGTTTTCTTTGGTCTGATCGCCGTGTTCACTTCCACAATCGCCATCATGTTTGACATCATCTGAAAGCTCAGATTTTCTTCTTTTATTTATAACTCGTTCTCCTATTGGTTAAGTTTAGTCTATTTAAATATTCTCACGCAAAACTAGGTTGTTTGTGAATGAAATTTACTATTTGGGTCATAGTATTGCGTAGCCCTGTCTAGCCTCGATTTGAGATATGCAGATAGGCAATTATATCAGCCATGTAACACCCCATGTGATCGCATTGGACCAATGAGAAAACGCAGAACCGTCCTGTCACTCAGTGTGGCTTTGAGTAATGGCGGGAGTCAGTGTAATGAATTCATTTCTTCCCTTTCGTTTCTGTACTTTTTTTTTAACATATCTGTTTATGTGAATCAATTTGAAAGAAAATATTATGGATAGTGATGGCGTGAAGACTTTCCGTGAACTGTTCGGGGACAGTGACTCAGATGATGCTAATTTCAGCAGATTTTCAGACTCGGATGAGTCTGATTCTGATCATGTCTCCTCACAAAAGTGCATCAAACGTTAGAAAGCCTGCCTGTACACTCACTGGCACAACACAGATGTAAATGAAATGAGGGCCTTTTTGGATATATTGCTGTTTATGGGTGTCACAAAACTCCCGACCTACGATGCCTATTGATGATCTTTTAGACTTGAAAGGCTTCAGGAAGAGCATGAGCAGGCAAAGATGGAGTGCGATGTGGATGTTTTCTCGTGTTGCAAATAATGATGAAATTGTACTTGACCGTACTGATTCCAATTATGATGATGCAGCGAAAATTCAACCCACCATAAACATGCTCATCCAGAAATTTCAAAAACTGTACATCTCAGAGAGGGATATATCAGTTGATGAGTCTCTTATTGCCTTCAAAGGCCGCACATCAATAAAACAGTACATTCCCCAAAAGCCCCATAAATGAGGCATAAAGGGCTGGGCACTGTGTGAAAGTAGAACAGGGTATTGCTACAATTTTAAATTGTACACATGAAAAGTTCCCCTGAAGTTGGCCTGGCTCATTCAGTGGTGGCAAAACTTTGCAGGCCTATATATGGCAAGGGACATCATGTCTACATGGACAGTTTTTTTCTCCTCACCAAATCTCTTTGGATTTCTGGCCGAGAAAAAAAGTGGGGCATGTGGAACCCTTCGCAGTAATCGCACATGCACACCAGCTGAAATTTCTCAATCAAAACTAAAAAAAAAAATGACGCCCCCAAATTTGTTCGGCGACACAAAATGTTGTTCATTGCTTGGTATGACAAAAAACCAGTAAACTTGATCACATCAGTGCACAATGACTTGGTAACGTCAAAGCAAGTACGCTGTAAAGATCCAGCAAATGGAAATGTAAGAACTGTACAAAAACCAATGGCTGTAGAGGCATACAACAAGTATATGTCCGGCGTTGACTTGGCAGACCAAAAAATCTGGGCCTACTTTTCTGTACATTGTACAATTCACCATTTTATGATCCATCATGCATCCTGGCAAAAGATGTAATAAGTTTAAAACTCGTCTTGCCTTGATAAAACAGATGCCAAGTGGCTATCAGCGTCCCATACAAACCAGATATAGGCACGGTGCCATCGAGCGTCTAACAGGCAGACATTTGCAGGTCTGAACCCAGCCAAAACACTGGCTGGAAGACAGTCCTACCCAGATTGTGTAGTGTGTTCCACTCACAAGCGTGCAAGAGCTACAGATGTGGCAGTGCACCATCAAACACAGTACATGTGTTTGGAATGTGAGAAGCCAATGTGTCCGTATCCATGTTTCAAGCTTTTCCACACTAGACAAAATTACAAAACTCCATGCAACCCCCTGCTTCACAAACAGTAAATTTGTGAGAAAATGTAGGGATTGCAAGGAATGTTGCAAAGTGTGGTTGACAGAACACTGACACAGCTTTAACTCTTTCAGGATGCAAAAGTACACATGTGCATGATGGCACAAATGAAGTTGTTTATTGAAAATACATAAACTTCATTGTATGCAAATTTATACCTTGCATATTTTATGCAAATTAGATGTTACCTTGATGTCAACAAGTAAACAAGTTATTGGTATAATTCCCTTTTCCTGGAAAAATAAAAACATTAAGAGCTCATGCACCAAGTTTGTGTCCTTTTAAGCTCACTTAGTGTGTATTCTTATGATTATTTCAACTGTTAAATGTTCAAAGTAAGTAATTTGCATAATTTATGCAGATCAATAATGTATGTGGAGATATTCCTGAGCTCAACCTTCAAATATTCCTTGTGTAGCTTTCCTGTTTGTGCAAAAATTAAAGTGTAATCAGTCAGCAATTTCATGAAAACTTCCAGTTCATTTTATGTAAATTGCTAATTTACATAATTTATCCAAATGAGATAAATTTTTTAAGGACATCAAAATAATTGTGAGATCATAAACTTACTATTGGTCACTTTGCTGTTCCAGTTAAAATAAAAGAGTTACAAACCCATAAAACATATATTGTTGCCATGGATACAGAACATTCAAAATGGCCCGGTGTGCAGCCACAGTGGTCCAGGGTAGGTGGGGGGAGTGCTAAGAGTTAAAACCCTGTCCGTTGTCCACGTCAGAGGGGTGTCTGGCAACGAGGGGCAATTTCAATGGGGAAGCAGTCAGTGCCGCGGGACTCTATCCGGCAGAACCGGATGTCTGCTTAGAAGAAGGTCCGTTGGGGAGGGGGACTACTGTATTGCCGGCGAAATCGAGAATGCCTTGGGACATCAGACAAATAGATCAAATGCCCTGCCCCCACTGTTACAAATTTTAGTGTGCCTTAGGTATTTTGCATCAGGATCTTTCCAGTCCCTTGTTGGCGAGGTCCTCCACATTTCCCAAAGTTCTACTTCCCGGACAGTGACAAACCCATCAAATAAACTTTCCAACCGGTGAGGAGGCCAACGCAATTAAGTTGGATTTCTTCCACATGTCAGGTTCGTTGATAGTAAACTCCTTCTCCCTGATCACACAAAACATTAATGCAATATGAAAATGATAATATGATGCCCTCATTCAAAACAATTCCTTTTGTAAATCCAGTCACTGAGCACACGCATAAGTGAAGTCTGTTTTCCTTTGAAACGAGCTGTTGTTGCGTCACGCCTCAATTGCAGAATAGATCAACAGTATCTAGAGTGGTCAGCCGATTTTTACGTCAGCTGACTTGTCAGTCAGCTGAGGTTTTTTGAGGGTCCGTCGTCCACAATTCACATTTTCAACTTCTTCTCAAAAACGGTCAGCCAGATTCACCTCAAACTTGGTGGAGATGTGCCTTGGGTGGGTCTCTACCAAATTTGTTCAAATGGTCACGGTCCAGTGATTTTTGGATTTTTAATGAATTTTTTTTTTTTTTGGGTAAATCTTTAAAAATCATCTTCTCCGAAACCGCTCACCCAATTGCTTTGATACCACACAGGAACACTCCCTGGGACTCCTAGTTCTTAATTTGTTCACCTGGTGGTGCTGCAATTTTTTCCTAATTTTTTATGAATTTTTGTGTGTTGTAGCTATTTTCGACTTTTTCTCCAGAGCCGTCACTCAGATTAAGCTGAAACATGGTGGATGTGTTCCTTGTAGAAGGGTCAAACAAAGTTGTACACTATGCGGGAATGCTGCGGATTCCTGATTTTTAACAATTTTTTCAATTCTGGTACTTGTCGGTCAATGAAGCTTTCCTATTGATTACTATGGAAGTCAATGGGCATTCTAATGCTAATTCACATTTTCGACTTCTTCTCCAAAACCGTCATCCAGATTAACTTCAAACTTGGTGGCAATGTACGTTGGGTGGGTTTCTACCAATTTTGTTCAAATGTTCATGCTCCAGTGATTTTTTTTATTTTTAATGATTTTTTTTCTTTTTTTTTTTTTTGACAAATCTTAAAAGATTTTGTAAGTCAACGGGCATTCTAATGCTTATTCACAGGACAACTGACACAAAATTTATTGTTTACTTGATAACCTGAGATCTGTTTTGAGTTAGCTACACATGTTAATTATTCTGTATGAAGGTCATGCTGAGACAGTACATGAATGACCTTGACCTCATTTGTGCGGTCACAGTGCAACATACATGAATTTTACTCTTCATTATAACTTGAGAATTACTTGAACCTTGATGTTGCACATGTAAGTGTTCTTCTATGAAGTTCAGACTTACTCAGAACATGGTGTCCTTGATCCTTTCCCAAGTTCAAAGAGCTGCAAGTGTGATGAATGTCAAGATCAGCTGAGGCATGGGCTGTTCACACAGCCCTCTTGTTCTTATTTGTGTGTACAGAAGTGTTCTAATATAAGTGCGTAATTATCCAACCTTGGTGCCAGTACAACCCTGTCACCGCAGACAAAGTAAATTGCCCAAGACCAAGCCGTCACCTATGGGGGTGGCGTATGCAGTCAGAATTACATGCGTGCGCACATTGCTCCACGTGTTGGCCGAGGCTCTGCTTGTGTTTGCATCGGTCGTAACGAAAGAAAGTGCGTAATAATATTGACTTTTGGTTAAATTTTTGGGTACATCTTTTTTATGAGAGACTATTTCGTATTTGTGTTTACACTCGAGTTCTAAGAGAAGTGCGTAATTGTCCAACCTAAGCGCGAGTATGGACATGCCACCGGAGAGGAGGGAACTTTCCCCAAGACCAAGCGATCAACGGATCACCTGCTGGCTGTTGCATGTGTAGTTCAGTCGTATGCGCATCGCCACATTGGGAAACAATCGCATTTTAGCATTACCGCAAGGCCTTTATGTACCAATATTTACTTGTATACGAAAAATATATAACTTTGCTTTTACCAAAGTTTGCAGTTTCAAGGCAGACTTTGTTTGAAAACTTTGGCACATGTTACCGCAATACAGAACAGGAAGACAGGCTTGCGCTTCCCTGAAGGCTGAATGAATTAACCCAAATACTTGAGTTTGCACATCCATGTATACAAATGGAGATGCACGGTCATCTGTTTGCATGAGGACAAATCTGTTGATTGGTGTGTAGAACTCTTAGGATTGCATAAACAAGAAAGAAAGACCAAAGTATAATATAGAAGGTATATCAGAGCACTGTCCGCATGGAATGACAGAATCTGTTGTATTCTAGCAACGGATAATCATAGTGTTCAAACGATCGCAATTTCACCGCAACCCAAATGAGGCCGCAGCATACGCAATGCAAAGCGAGAGCCGATCGATATTTCTGCGTGCCATGGGGCTCCCTTTGGGATGTAGGATATTAAATCAATTTAATGGAATTGAAATAAAAAGTATATGTACATAAGAATACTTGAGGCCCCTCACCCCCCTATGTCAAAAGATTGTGAAATTAATATATATATACTTTTAAATCAGTCAAGCAATATACAAATTACAATATATTTAAATAGATTGAAAGCAAATTGCCTCCGTGAAAATTTTGTTTGCATCATCAAAAAGATGCAGTGCCAGTGTATTGTTTGTCAAGAATAAATTTTGTTTATAATTTTCAAGAATTTGTCAGAAAAACATTAAATAATTTTTGAAATTCAATAGAATGTTGATATCAGATAACTCAACCTAAGTACATCAAATCACATTGTGATTCAGAGAATCACAGTTTATAAAAATTAAAAAAAAAAAGAATCCCTACCTACCTACCTACTCTACTTTTGTGCTTCACTGCAACAGGAAACACGACATTTGTTTTAGGCCTCACCAACACTATTTGCCTGGCCAGGACTCCGCAGAACAGAAGTGCTAATATCTTATAACATAACGGTCTTGTATTGAAGTTCCTGAATAAAGTTACCACCTGTAGCATGGCTTTTTTGACTCACAGTCGCTTTTTGGCTCAGCTGACCTACCAGTCAGGTTGAGATATTAGAAGACTTCGTCATCCATGGCTTCTCTCTGTCGATTCACAATTCACCTTTTTTTACTTCTTCTCCAAAACAGCCAGCCAGATTCACTTCAAACTTGGTGGCTATGTACCTTGGTAGGTCTCTACCTAGTTCATTCAAATGGTCAAGCTCCAGTAATTTTTAGCTCAGCTGACTTGTCAGTCAGTTGAGCTTATCTTGTAGTCCTTTGTCCGTCAACAATTCACATTTTCGACTTCTTCTCCGAAACTGCTAGATCCACTTCGAACTGGGGGGGGGGGGGGGGGGGGGATGTGCCTTGGGTAGGTGTCTACCAAGTTTGTTCCAATGGTCAGGGTCCAGTGATTTTTGGATTTTTTTATGATTTTTTTGTTCTTTTTTTGGGCAAATCTTAAAAAATGTTATTCTCCCATATCACTCACCCAATTGCTTTGATATCACACAGGCACATGCCCAGAGACTCCTAGTTCTTAATTTGTTCACCAGGTGGCGCTGTAATTTTTTTCTATTTTGTTATGAATTTTTACCTCAGCTGACTTGTCAGTCAGCTGAGGTTTTTTGAGGGTCCGTCGTCCGTCCGTCCGTCGTCCACAATTCACATTTTCGACTTCTTCTCGAAAACCGTCTGCCAGATTCACTTCAAACTTGGTGGAGATGTGCCTTGGGTGGGTTTCTACCAAGTTTGTTCAAATGGTCACGGTCCAGTGATTTTTGGATTTTTAATGATTTTTTTTGGTTCTTTTTTGGGTAAATCTTTAAAAATCTTCTCCGAAACCACTCACCCAATTGCTTTGATATCACACAGGAACACCATCTGGGACTCCTAGTTCTTAATTTGTTCACCAGGTGGCGCTGCAATTTCTTTCCTAATTTTTTATGAATTTTTGTGTGTTATAGCTATTTTCGACTTCTTCTCCAGAACAATCTCTCAGATTAAGCTGAAACATGGTGGATATGTTCCTTGAAGAAGGGTCAAACAAAGTTGTACACCATGTGGGAATGCTGCATATTCCTGATTTTTAACAATTTTTTCAATTCTGGTACTTGTCGGTCAATGCAGCTTTCCTATTGATTACTATGGAAGTCAATGGGCATTCTAATGCTAATTTACATTTTTGACTTCTTCTCGAAAACCGTCATCCAGATTAACTTCAAACTTGGCGGCAATGTACCTTGGGTGGGTTTCTACTAATATTGTTCACATGGTCATGCTCCAGTGATTTTTGGAATTTTAATGAATTTTTTTGTTGTTTTTTTCTACAAATCTTAAAAAATCTTCTCCGAAACTGCTTACCCAAATGCTTTGATATCACACAGGATCACATGTAGGGACTCTGTGTTGTTAATTTGTTCACCAGGTGGCGCTGCACTTTTTTTCTTATTTTTTGTGAATTTTTGTATGTTATAGCTTTTTTCGACTTCTTCTCCGGGACCGTCACTCAGATTAAGCTTACACGTGGTGGATATGTTCCTACTGGAAGGGCCAAACAAAGTTGTTCACTGTGTGGGAATGCTGCGGATTCCTGATTTTTAATGATTTTTTCAATTCAGCTCCTTTGGGGTAAATGCACCTTTCCTTTGATTACCATGTAAGTCAATGGGCATTCTAATGCTAATTTACATTTTCGACTTCTTTTCCAAAACCATCATCCAGATTTACTGCAAACTTGATGGCAATGTACCTTGGGTGGGTGTCTACGAGGTTTCTTCCAATGGTCATGTTCCAATGAATTTGGATTTTATGATTTTTTTTCAAAAATCTCTACAGAAGTTTTAATAGTAAAGTTTAACATGGGAATTTCTTGTAATGGTCATAACTTTAATAATATTGACCAGATTTACTTCAAACGTGGTGGGGATGTGCCTTGGGTGGATCTCTACCAAGTGTGTTCAAATGGTCATGCTTTATTGATTTTTGGATTTTTTTTGAAATTATTTGTTCTTTTTTGGAGCAAACCTTCAAAATTCTTGTCCTCTGAAACCACCCACCTGATTGCTTTGATGTGGTACATAGACACTCTCTGGGACACCTAGTTCCCATTTCGTTCACCAAATGGCGCTGCAATTTTTTAAATGAATTTTTTGTATGGTTTTGCTATTTTTCACTTGTTCTCAGAACGGTCGCTCAGATTAAGCTGAAATATGATGGATATATTGTTGTGGAAGGGTCAAACAGTTGTTTACTAGGTGGCACTGCTTTGGATTCCTGATTTTGAAGGATTTTCAATTCGGGTACTTATCGTTCAATGCAGCTTTCCTATTGATTACTATGTAAGTCAATGGGCATTCTAATGCTAATTCACAGGACAACTGACACAAAATTTACTGTTTACTTGATAACCTGAGATCTGTTTTGAGTTAGTTACACATGTTAATTATTCTGTATGAAGGTCATGCTTAGAGAGTACATGAATGACCTTGACCTCGTTTGCATGGTCACAGTGCAACATACATGAGTTTTACTCTTCATTATAACTTGAGAACTACTTGAACTTTGATGTTGCACATGTAAGTGTTCTTCTATAAAGGTAAGACTTACTCAGAACATTGTTTCCTTGATCCTTCCCCATGTTCATAGAGCTGCAAGTGTGATGAATGTCAGTATCAGCTGAGGGACGGTTGTTCACACAGCCCTCTTGTTTTTGTTAAGTTGTTGGTCAAATCTTAAAAAATCTTCTTCTCCAAAACCACTTGGCCAATTGCTTTGAAACTGCATAGGGACACTTGCCGGGATCCCTAGGTCTTAATTTGTTCAACAGGTATTGTTGCAATTTTTTTCTATGTTTTTGACGACTTTTTTAGTGTTACATTATTTTTCGACTTCTTTTCTGAAAGGAGAAGCTGGATTCCCTTCAAACTTGCAGGGAATGTACCTTGACTCAATCTCAAGCTCACAGGGCCATTAGTGTGAAGAATATCTAGGTCAGCTGAGCACGGGCTGTTCACACAGCCCTCTTGTTTTTTTTTTAACACGAACTTTGTCCCACTAGGAGTAATGGAGACGAAATAAAAGGATTTATTCACGTTTTTCTGAATGAAGCGAAACATAGTGCCCATCCCACTGCTGATTTTCTTCATCTTTTGTTCTGCACTGGTAAATGTTGTTTCTATGATAGTAAGCAATGCCGACATATTCTCCTTGCTGGAACGCCACTCCATTTGAGCCTGCCGCACGGCATCACTCTGTTTGATACTCTCATTTATGAAGACAAATGCATGTACAAAATGCTGATAGGTAGATCATGGGTTTTTATGTAGAACAGTGGGCCTTTCTGTGCAGTATTTCAGCACATTCTAAAATCGCTCAAGGGCGTCATCCATAGTTTGGTCACTCAGACACTCAGTTGAACTGCTAATAACTCTTCAGGGAATGACTATATCTGACTGAAACTGACTTGAGTTTGACACCCATCCTGAGAAAAATGACGCTAAATTTACATTCATTTGAGCAACTCAGCTCCAAGTGTCAGAGTCTGTTTTAATTCTTATTGTTTTCATGTAGGTGACACCCGTTGCAGCTGTACAAGGGCTAGGGATTAGGCTGGGCAGTGAAATTTTTGTCCTAAAAAATTATCATAATTTTGGACACATTGAGAATGTACACTGCCTCTTACCTCCTTCCCCCCAACTTACAGTTTGTACATGCATGGTAATGATGACAATTGTGAACGACCCCTAAATCTGAATTATATCTTGATAATGGTGGAAACATAATATTTTAACTTTGATGAGTTTGACATTCATCAACTTTAATATACTTTTAAGGTCAGCAGTGGTCATCTTGTTTGCAGAAAGAGTCTCTTTCAAGAGATTATTCACCGGATGTACATGTGGGGCTGCTGCAGTTTTCTTTCTATTTTCAGCAATATATCATTCTGCTGAAAAAATGGAGTGTGGCTACGATCATGAGGGTGGAGAGGAAAGATGTGTCATAAAAGTAAGACCTGAGCCTGGAAGAGCTTGGGAATCAGTAACAATATACAAAGGAGAAAATCAAGAAACTGTGTACAACAAGTTTCCAAACCACAACGGTACATTTTTCAATTCCTGGAGACATAAATCTGTGCGTGAAATCATTAGGCCACATGGGATAGATGTCAGTTTTCCTCGTGAACCTGGAGACAACACGTGCTATGGGTGCCATGTACGTTACAAGGATGGCACACAAGAAGTCGCCAATTGCAGCTCCCATATTGAAGGTATATTTTTGGATAGTACATGACTGTATGATTCTGAAATCTGTTTAACATTTGCCTTAATAAAAATCTTCAGATAACCAAATTACCATGCCGTTTGACATGTAGAGGTCAAAACTTAATTCCTAGGTCAGCTGAATTGTCAGTCAGCTGAGCGTATGTTATGACTAGCCATCCGTCATCTGTCCATCTTCCTTCTGTCCTTTGTCGTCCACAATTCACATTTTCGACTTCTCCAAAACTGTCTACCAGATTCACTTCAAAGTTGGTGGAAATGTGCCTTGGGTGGGTCTCTACCAGGTTTATTCAAATGGTCACGCTTCAGTGATTTTTGAATTTTTTTTTTAATGAATTTTTTTGTTATTTTTTGGTGCAATCTTAAAAAGTCTTCTTCTACGAAACCACTCACCAAATTGCTTTGATATTGCACAGGGTCACTCCTGGGGAGTTGTAGTTTTGAATGTATTCCCCTGATGGCACTGCATTTTTTTAAAATTTATTTTATGTGTGTTTTTGCTATTTATGACTTCTTCTCTAGAACTGTTGCTCAGATTGAGCTAAACCTGGGTGGATATGTTCATTGTGGAAGGGTCAAACAAAGTTGTTCACTGGGTGGGAGCGCTGTGGAATCGTGATTTTTAACGACTTTTTCAAAAAGGGTACTTATCTTTCCATCCAGTTTGCCTATTGATTACTAAAATGTATGTCATTGGGCATTCAAATGGTAATTAACATTTTCGACTTGTTCTCTAAAACCGTTAATCCAGACTGACTTCAAACTTGGTGGTAATGTACCTTGTTTGGGTTTCTACCCAGCTTGTTCAAATGGTCAGGCTCCAGTGATTTTTTTTTATTTTTTATGAATTTTTTTTTCTTGTTTTGGACAAATTTTAAAGAATCATCTTCTCCAAAACCACTCACCCAATTGCTTTGATATCACACGGTAAATTCCAGGGGACTCCTAGTTCCTAATTTGCTCTCCAGGTGGTGTTGCATTTTTTTTTCTTTTTTTCAATGATTTTTTGTGTGTTTTTGCCATATTCAACATCTCCAGAACCGTCAGATTTAGCTGAAACTTGGTGGATATGTTCCTTGTAAAAAGGGCAAATAAAATTGTTTACCAGGTAGCACTGCTGTGGATTTTTCTATTTTTAATGGTTTTTACAATTCAGGTACTTGCGGGTAAATGCACCTTTCCAATTGATTACTATGTCAAACTTGGTAGGGATTTACCTTTGTCCTATCCCATGTGCACTGAACCACCAGTGTGAGGAATCAGTATGTCAACTGAGTATAGGCTGTTCACACAGCCCTCTTGTTTGTTCTCTTTTGGGGCAAACCTTAAAAAATCTTCTCCGAAACTGCTCATATAACTGCTTTGATATCGCAGAGGGACATCCCGCAAGTCAATGGGGATTGGTGAGTCATCAGGGTTTGCAATGCTAATTGACAATTTTTTACTTCTGCGAAACCATCAGCTAGATTCACTTCAAATTTGGTAGGGGTATTCCTTGGGTGGGTATCTACTTGGGGGGGGGGGGTGTTCTTTGGGTGGATATACCAAGTTTGCTTAAATGGTCACAGTCCAATGATTTTTTGGATTTTTTAACGATTTTATGTTCATTTTTTGGCCAAATCTTCAAAAGTCTTTATCCTTGTATATACTCAGCCAATTGCTTTTAAATTGCGTAGGGACCCTTCTGGGTATGAGGGTGATACATATGGAGTAGGTGAGTGACCTTGACCTCATTCCAAGGTCACAGGGCGAGGTGCATGAAATTCATTGTTTATATGGTAACTTGAGAACTATTAAGGCTAGGACATTTGTATTGCACATGCTAGTTGTCCTGTATGGGGGCCAGAAAAACACAATAGGTGAGTGACCTTGACCTGATTCCCAACGTCATAGGGCCACTTGCTCAAATTTAACTGTTCACCTGACAATTTGAGAGCTATATGAACTTGGACCTTGATGTTGAACTTGATGGTTGTGCTGAGCAAAGGCCAGACTTAGACAGTACATGGGTGACCTTAACCTTGCGTGAATTTTACTTTTCTCATTGTATAGTGTGATGGTTGCACATAAAGCAGTTTGAATTACCTTGGTGATCAAGCTCCAACTGGCAGTAAAATTCTTTGTGTGTGGCCTGTGGGTAAATCTCCTCATTTAACCCTATACTGGTCATATCACCCGTAGTCAAAGTTTAGGCTAAATCATGTTCAATAGCATCATCAGTGGTCTTTAATTACCTCATCTTTCATAAAGTAACCTTTGAAATAAACTAATCCGACAAAAACGGTCACAGCAACGTGTAATTCATTATAATGGTGATCGAGCGGACGAAATGTCAACTTTGGCCGCCATTTGAAACTTCCGGGTTTTTGCGATCTCGACATCGTGACTTTCCGAGCTCAATAAACATTCCTGAATGCAAAAATATATTGGCCGGGTATAAAATAAAGTTGTTTTGATCAATTTAAATGTCTTTTTGCGCGTTAATTTGTAATTTTAATACAAAAATATTGGCCGATCAGTAAATACGGCGTTGGCTACAGCTTTGACTTTTGCCAGCATCAAAATGGCGACCTGGAAACATCGACACGCATGGCATGCGGGATGAAATGATGCTCTGTATGGTGATAGGGAAACTGGGGGACCTGCCACATGTCAAGTTTGACAGTCTATGAGTTTGACTAGCAAGCACTTTCACCAAAACTGACTGACACATCGCAATTTAATCGTGTACAGCCGTCATCTTCAGCCTTCACTATCAGGCCCATAGCTATGCACATCTGGACTGTTTGCGTTTTACTTGCCCTCTTGAATCACTTCACACCGGTGATCATGACTTCAACTTCAAGTGACTTGGGATGGTTTGCAGGATTTTCTACCGATGAAAATACTGTGGGAACTACATTAGAAACAAGGGATAATCATAGGGACAGTGAGTCGGACAGTGATCTTAGTTTGCCTAGCTCAATTCAGAGTTCTGAAAGTGAAGGTGAGGATGTTGACCTTGAATGGAGTGAAAATAACTTGCATGATGTAAACATTTTGCCATTTGTGGAGCCAGTTGGCCCCAAACACAGCCTTTCAGAGGATGCTACCATTCTTGACTTTTTTAATCTGATGTTTGATGAACATTTTTTCCAAACAATGGCTGATGAAACAAACCTGTATGCTGCACAGTCTCAAGAACAAAATGGTGTGGATAATTTTTGGCACCCAACAACAGTAGCTGAAATGAAAGTCTTCTTTGGAATAAACATTTTGATGGGAATTCAGCAATATCCCAATATTGATAATTACTGGTCTACAGATGAGCTGTTGGGCTCAATTTTTATCTCAAAAACTATGCCAAAGTTGAGATTTAAAAAATTATGTCAGTATTTTCATCTAATGATGCTCAGTTGATAATTCAGCTGAGCTCTTAGGAGGATGAGGCATCCGTTGTTCATCCACAGTTCATATTTTCGACTTCTCAAAAACTGGTGGTCAGATCCACTTCAAACTTGGTGGAGATGTGCTTTGGGTGGGTCTCTATCAAGTTTGCTCAAGAAGGGACACCTTTGGAGACCCTCAGACCTTAAGTTGTTCAACAGATGGCACTGCAATTTTTTTCTCTTTTTTTTTTTTTTTAGCTCAGCTGACTTGTCAGTCAGCTGAGCTTATCTTATGGTTGTCTGTCCATTGTCTGTCCGTCCATCCGTCGTCGGTCAACAATTCACATTTTCGACTTCTTCTCCGAAACCGGCAGCCAGATCCACTTCATACTTGGTGGAGATGTGCCTTTGGTGGGTGTCTACCAAGTTTGTACAAATGGTCACAGTCCAGTGATTCTTGGATTTTTTATGAATTTTTTTGTTCTTTTTTGGGCAAATCTTGAAAAATCTTCTCTAAAACCGCCCACCCAATTGTTTTGATATCAGACAGGAACACTCCCTGGGACTCCCGGTTGTTAATTTGTTCACCAGGTGGTGCTGCAATTTTTTTGTAATTTTTAGCTCAGCTGAGCTTTAAGGAGGGTAGGCCATCCGTCGTCCGTTTGTCCGCCGTCCGTCCATCCACAATTCACATTTTCAACTTCTCAAAAACCGTCTGCTCGATCCACTACAAACCTGGTGGGTATGTGCCTTGGGTGCGTCTCTACCAAGTTTGTTCAAGTGGTCACTGTCCAGTTCCTAATTTGTTCACCAGGTGGCGCTTCAATCTTTTTATAATTTTTTTATCAATTTTTGTGTGTTATAGCTATTTTCGACTTCTTCTCCACAACCGTCACTCAGATTAAGCTGAAACATGGTGGATATGTTCCTTGTAGAAGGGTCAAACAAAGTTGTTCACTATGTGGGAATGCTACGAATACCTGATTTTTAACAATTTTTTCAATTCAGGTACTCATCAGTCAATGCAGCTTTCCTATTGATTACTATGCAAGTCAATGAGCCTTCTAATGCTAATTCACCTTTTCGACTTCTCCAAAACTGTCCTCCAGATTAACTACAAACTTGGTGGCAATATACCTTGGGTGGGTTTCTACCAGGTTTGTTCAAACGGTCATGCTCCAGTGGTTGTTTGATTTTTAATGATTTTTTGTTTCTTGGCCGGGGTTGGGGGGGGGGGGGGGGTTGGACAAACCTTAAAAAATCTTCTCCTAAACCGCTTACCCAATTGCTTTGATATCACACAGGAAGACACCTAGGGACTCTTTGTTTTTAATTTGTTCACCAGCCTGCAAATTTTTTCTTATTTTTCAGGATTTTGTTGTTGTTGTTGTTGTTGTTGTTTTTGTTATAGCTCTTCTTGACTTCTTTGCCAGAACCATCACTCAGATTAAGTTTCAACATGGTGGATATGTTTTTTGTGGAAATGTCAAACAATGTGGTTCACTATGTGGGAATGCTGCAGATTCCTGATGTTTAAGGATTTTTTCAACTCTGCTCCTTTTCGGTAAATGCACCTTCCCTACTGATTACCATGTAGGTCCATGGGAATTCTGATGCTAATTTACATTTTTGACTTCTTCTCCAAAACTGTCATCCAGATTTACTTCAATCTTGGTGGGGATGTACCTTGGGTGGGTGTCTACCAGGTTTGTTCCAATGGTCATGTTCCAATGAATTTTGGATTTTTTTATGATTTTTTTTCCAAAAATCTTTACAAAAGTTTTAATAGGAAAGTTTAACATGGGAATTTCTTGTAATGGTTATAACTTAAATAATTTTATCCAGATTTTCTTCAAAGTTGGTGGGGATGTGCCTTGGGTGGATCTGTACCAAGTTTGTTTAAATGGTCAGGCTCTTTTAATTTTTGGAATTTTTATGGTTTTTTTTTGTTTGTTTTGATTTTTTGTTTTTTTGTTTTTTTTGTTTTTGTTTTTTGGGGGGCAAACCTTAAAAACTCTTCTCCTCTGAAACTGCTCACCCAATTGCTTTGATTTCGTACATAAACACTCCCAGGGATACCTTGTTCACCAGGTAGGGCTGCAGTTATTTTGTTCTACTTTTTAATGAATTTTTTGTGTGGTTTTGCTATTTTTCACTTGTTTTCAGAACCGTCACTCAGATTAAGCTGAAATGTGATGGATGTGTTCTTGTGGAAGGGGTCAAACAAAGTTGTTTACTAGGTGGCACTGCTTTGGATTCCTGATTTTTAATGATTTTCAATTCAGGTACTTATCGGTCAATGCAGCTTTCCTATTGATTACTCTGTAAGTCAATGGGCATTCTAATGCTAATTCACAGGACAACTGACACGAAATTTACTGTTTACTTGATAACTTGAGATCTGTTTTGAGTTAGTACTGTGATGCTGCACATGTTAATTATTCTGTATGAAGGTCATGCTTAGAGAGTACATTAATGACCTTGACCTCGTTTCTGTGGTCACAGTGCAACATACATGAATTTTGCTCTTCATTATGACTTGAGAACTACTTGAAGCTTGATGTTGCACATGTTAGTGCTCTTTTATAAAGGTCAGACTTACTCAGAACATGGGTGACCTAGATCCTTTCCCACGTTCATAGAGCTGCAAGTGTGATGAATGTCAAAATCAGCTGAGCATGGACTGTTCACACAGCCCTCTTGTTATGGATTGTTGTGGGTTTTTGCTATTTTTGACTTCTTCTCCAAAACCATCTCTCAGATTGTGCTGAAACTTGGTTGATATTTTCCTTGTGGAAGGGTCCCACCTTCTGTTCCAGGTTGCATATAGCATGAAAAGCAAATACATACTATTAATGTCTGTAGTTATGCTGAATTACGCCCCCCTCCTACCAGAGGATGGGCATATAGTAACCGCTTTTTCCGTGCATCCTTCCATCTGCTTCACTTGTCTTTCTGTTTAGATTAATGAATCTTGACACACAGCTGTATCTGGAAGGATTGTAAGTTTTCTACAAATAGTAAAGAATACATGTTTGTATGAATGTTAAAACCACCTTTTGATAGGCAAACGACAAAACAGTGATTCAAATGTTGCTACATGGAACCAGGAATTCAGCTGATCAATCTACAAAATGTAATTGCAGAATTGAACTAAGTTATTGTTGAACTTTTTGTAAGAGTCTAATACCGCAAACATGAGCGCTGAATTTGGTTACTTTGGCACTCTTATGCATTTCCTGTGTGTATATATTATTTCTTTTGTAGTGTCCAAAAGGGTCCCGCCAGAGACAACATCTCAAAAACCCTCATCACCAGGTAAGTATTGCATAAAGCATAAAAAGCAAATACATAGATTTGGAGAAAATCTCGCATATGAAAGCAATTTTATAACAGATTTTGAATGAAGCATGTGAGAAAATTGAACAAGGAAAAGATCTGTACTAATAATTGAAGAGCAACCTGCGAGAAAATCAAATCCTGCAATATTTCTGCTACATTCCTGTTATTCAATATAGAAAATTTTGTACGGGTGATCAGTCTAAAAAATGTAATTGCACAGTTTAATTAAATTAGTATTAAAATTACTGCTTGTCTACAGCTTGTTTGATCAGGTCAGTGATTTTCAGCTCACTTGACTTGTCAGCCAGTTTAGTAACTTGCATTTATTTGTACCTCAAAACTTGAGTAAAATTTAGTGCAATTGGTAAGTTTCATCAATTCAATACTTTTTCCCTGAATTTCTTATTATATAATAATAATAGTTTATTGAGCCTCCGCAAACGGAGAAATTAACATGCAGATCAATGGAACATTGATATAGTATAACCAATCACGATGTGTCAGAATATCACCAATCACAATATCTCAGAATATCACAATTCACAATAACTCAGTATGTACATATGAGCATGATAATAAAAGAAAATTAAGATACACAGACCAATACAAGTATGGAATTATAAACAGCACCAAATTGAAATACTTGAAATGTCATCACCGTCAGGTCCCCTTTTGCGGGAGATGCATACCGGGGCCTGTGGCGCCCGGCTACCCAACTGGTCAAGTGCTGGCATCGAGGCAGCCCATGACCTGCTGAGCAGCCGCGGCACCCAAGCCCGGCCACGCACCCCGCGGATACCACCTAAAATACATATTATCTATGACAAGACCGTTGACCAGAGCCTGGCATGCCATAAAGCCCCTGTCTGCGATCCTGCCGTGAAGGAGTTTAATAATTATTACTTATCAACTAAAATGCCTGTGTGAGCAGTCCCGCGAGCATATGTTCGCTGGACCATGGTTTAATAAAATTTGCATGATACAAAAGGTTGCGGAATATACAGGAAAAATGTCCCACACAGCAGATTGAAAACATCAGTGTTAAGTATTATGTTTTGTTTTAACAAATGAATATACTTGCCAATGCTGATATGCTTAATTCAAAATTCATGTGTTGTATTCCTAATGAAGAAAGAAAGTTCCTGTATGTCTTCGCAACTTGTGTCATTGATGGGAAAGATGTGTTAGTAACGCAAGATGCAAGTTAATAAAACCAAACTCAGCAAAATGAACCAGCTAAAAAGGCACAAACCCTTTACCAAACTATATTAAAAGTTTATCTGTATCTTTGTCATAATTTGTAACATTTTTCACCAAACTTTTTTAGTTCCATACTTGATGGCAAGGAGGAAAAGTGTTTTTCGTCTAATAAAAATACACTGTTAGTCTACCAGGTTTGTTCTGTATTTATGTGAAGAAGAGAGGAACATCTGGGCAAAACTTGCCACAAATTACAGTGGAAAGATGCCAAGAAATAAAGAATATTGAAGAGGTTATTTTTCACAAATAGACAAACAAATTTTGCAAACAAATCGGACCCTATATTTTTTGAGTCTGTGAACATACATGACTAAATTGTGGCAAAGATTTCTAAACCACCATGCAACTTATTAGGAGGGAAGACCTCAGATTGGGGGGTGTCTAATTGGAATATTACCTTTTCTGCATAAGAATGTAACCTCAGCTGAGAGGGATCATTCAAAGAGGGAAACCACTGTTTGTCGATCTCAAGATGTGTTGAACATGTATGTGTACAGTTACTTGTTCTCACACTTACCTGTTGCACAACTGACAAGTTATATGGAGATGTTCCTCTAATTCCTGGTTTTTTAATTGCAGAGAGTGTGGTCAACCTTGAACAATTAACTTGGCTTTTATCAGTTGCGGCAGTTTTTGCCTTCCTGCGAGTGCTGGTAGGCCTGACAGACGTACCAATAATTAATGCTATCATTGCACGTGTATTTTGCTGTAAGTGTTGTAAAAATGAATATACGCGTGGCGAAGAAGTGGAAATGGAAGCTCTTCCCACCAGCCCCCAACCAGATCACGAACAACAAGAGGAAGAGGAAGCTTCTCCCAGCTGCTCGCGTGGCGAAGAAGTGGAAATGGAAGCTCTTCCCACCAGCCCCCAACCAGATCACGAACAACAAGAGGAAGAGGAAGCTTCTCCCAGCTGCTTGAGTGGCGAAGAAGTGGAAATGGAAGCTCATCCCACCAGCCCCCAACCAGATCACGAACAACAAGAGGAAGAGGAAGCTTCTCCCACTTGCTCTCCAGCAGATAAACTGTTATCATATTCTAATGAAGTGTGTGACAAAGCATTACCTGAAAAGACACCAGGAGGTGCTGGACGGAGGCCAAGTCATGACAATACCAGGGAACCAATCAGAGAAGTAAGTTACATTACATTCTTGGCAAACTTACATTTTTTTGGTCTGATATACGTGTAATGTTATTCTGCATAATTAATCTATCTTCTCGCAGCATTAGTGAATCATTTCACTAAATGATCTCTACCTGATGTACTTTTAAACTTAAATAGCCTAACGTTGTGGATAGCTAAGATTTGTCAAAATTTTGAGCAACTGTCAATGATGGACTGACTACAATGAAATTTAGGCCAAAAGTCAAACCTCTCTCATATATTTCATTTGGTCGATTTGTATTTACTCCGATCCTTATTCCATTTGCATAAGCATGTTGAGGCCTCTTTTTAGCTCAGCTGACTGATAAGTCAGCTGAGCTTATCTTATGGTTTTCTGTCTGTTGTCTGTCATCCATCAACAATTCACATTTTCGACTTCTTCTCCAAAACCATTAGCCAAATCCACTTCAAACTTGGTGGGGATGTGCCTTGGGTGGTTTTCTACGAAGTTTGATCAAATGGTCACGGTCAAGTGATTTTTGAATTTTTTATGATTTTTTTGTTCTTTTTTGGGCAAATCTTAAAAAATCTTCTTCTCCAAAACTGCTCACCCAATTGCTTTGACATCACACAGGAACGCTCCCTAGGACTCCTACTTCTTAATTTGTTCACCAGGTGGCCCTGCAAATTTATAGCTATTCTTTACTTCTTTGCCAGAACGGTCACTCAGATTAAGCTTAAACGTGGTGGATATGTTTCTTGTGGAAAGATCAGACAATGTCGTTCATTATGTGGGAATGCTGCGGATTCTTGATGTTTAATGATTTTTTCAATTCGGGTACTTATCAAGAAATGCACCTTTCATATTGATTACTATGTAAGTCAATTAGCATTCTAATGCTAATTTACATTTTCAGTTTCTTCTCCAAATCTATCATCCAGATTTACTTCAAACTTGGTGGGGATGTGCCTTGGGTGGGTCTCTACCAAGTTTGTTCAAATGGTTTTGCTCCATTGACTTTTGGATCTTAAGCTCAGCTGACTTGTCAGGCAGCTGAGCTATTGTGAGGGTCTGTCGTACGTTGTCTGTCAATCCGTCCCTTGTCCATCTGTTGTCCGTCCGTTTTCTGCCCACAATTCGCCATGTGTGAATCGGGGACATCAGCTGTTGGTTGTTGAGAAGATCCCAAGACCAAACTTTATGGTGCTTATATACTGGTCTGCCACCTGTTGGAAAGTTGGCGTGTTGGGTAAAAGTCCAGTTTCAGGTTTATGCAGACACATGCATATATCTTGATTACATGGAACTGAAATTTCAGGTTACCTCACATCTTGCCTGTTTGTACTTGTGGATAGTGTCAAATGCATGCGAGACAAATTTGTATAGGGCCCAGCCCTGTTTTCCAATTGCTTTTTATTATATATATACAGTGAAACCTCCCTATACCGAACACCCTTGGGACCGAACAAAAGTGTTCGGTATAGGGAGGTGTTCAGTTTAGGGAGGTTTCCACATTGTGGCCTCGTGGCTTACCAACCGTACTATACACATACCTGCTGAGATCATTATGGTGGGAGATAATCATATGAACTACATGTACATCATTAAATAAATGAACAACAAAGAAGCAATTTTTGATTGTTGTATAAGTTGGGAAAGATGTACTGACTATGATAGAGCAAAATTCAGGTGTGTACATGCATATGTATATATAATTATTAAAGAACATTATAACATCTAGTGTATGTTCATATTGAAATAACATGCATATGACCTTGCACCTATTTTATCAAAGCTGTTGCTCATTTCTGGTACTCCTTGAAATTAAATACCCTGGCTTTGGTGAGACAAACATAATGACTTAATTTGTAAGTTATTGTTTGTTAGAATGATTAAAGAAAACACCCAAAACTGGTCCAATTATCCCAGAGAGGATAGGAGTAAGGTGCTAAGTGACATTGACCCTCCACCCTGTTGTTGCCATCTATAGAAGTGACAACAGGTGTTCAACAGCTTGCCTGTGGATTGTTTCTATTGCTGCTGGTATAAGCAATAATTAAACCTGTCTCTGAAGTTAATCTGGTTAGTTTCAGCCTTATCAGTAATTACTCCCTGCAAATACACAAAAATATGCTGAATGTGTGTTCAGTATAGGGAGGTTTTTTGGGAAAATGGTGTTCATTTGGGGTGTTCATGTTCACTATAGAGAGGTGTTCAGTATAGGGAGGTTTGCTTATAATGGAAGCATATGGGAAAAAAATTGGGACCGAGAAAAAGTGTTCGGTATAAGGGGGTGTTCGGTATATGGAGGTGTTCGGTAAGGGAGGTTTTACTGTATATATATATATATATATATATATATATATGTGTGTGTGTGTGTGTGTGTGTATACATATGTATATATATGTGTATATATGTGTATGTATATATATATATATATATATATATATATATATATATATACATATATATATATATATACATATATATGTTTTTTGTTGTACAAAAATAGAATACATGTATTGTTAACCTAATGGGTGCATTATCCTTTTGACAAGCCGCCCATCTAGATATATTTATCAACCTGCCAATACAAATCTGTGAACATATTCTGACATGATTGATTATTAACTGACATTTAAACTTTTCAGAGCCCTGGAGGTGCTGCTGGTCATGACCAGATGATGAATAATATCAAGTCTGCAGGACCTGCACCAAGCTTTGGAATGAGTGCAGGCCAGCAGGGAATACCTTCCTCCATGGAACCAGGCCCAGCACAAGTAACACGCATGGGCCCTGAAGCAGGTAAATAAATAAGTTCAAGGAAGACAGAGGGGGTGGTTCTGAAGATACACAGCTAAATGAAGTAGCAAAATAAGTTGTTGGATGTGAATTGAAAAAAATATGAAAAGCAAAACTTGTAAGTAATTAACATGTGTTGGCATCATGTTGTTTCACAAGCTGCAACCATGCACTATTTAACTTGGAGTGATGTACATGTGCTTATCCCATGTATGCTCCAGTCCCATATATCTTGATCCTTTGATAATAAAAACACAGTTTGACAGATGATCATTTGTGCATGTGTCTGGTCTGAACTTGAGTCTGCAATATCAAAAATCTAGTGAAAGTGAAAACAATTACAGTCCAATAAGAAATGATAATGTGTGGGAGAGGAATAGGTTCAGTTGAATCCTTGTACCAGGGACGTGATTCTTCTTCAGTTCAGCTGATTTCAGAGTTTTTGTTACAAATAAGCTATAGTACATTTCTTTACTGGACATCCTAAATTTTAAGTTATTAGTCCCCCGCCCACTTGGTGGGGGACTATAGGTTTGCACCTCGTCCGTCCGTCCTTCCGTCCTTCTGTCCGTCCGTCCGAAGCCTCTCCGGGCCGTATTTCCAACACCATATCACCCACAGCTACCAAATTTAATGTGTTTATACTTCCTAGGATAGAGGTGTATGGTGTGCCAAAAGTAGGTCACTAGGTCAAATATCTGGGTCACAGAATACATATGTATGAAAAATCTTGTCCGGGCCATAACTTTTTTGTTTTTGTCCTTTTACTTAGAGTCATGAAATGTTACACAAATGTGAAGCTTAGTCTAAAAAAGTGTCATTAAGCAAAACTAGGTCACTAGGTCAAATATTTGGGTCACCGATCGATATGTAAATATACAGAAACAAATTTTGTCCGGCACATATCTTCCCTATATAAATGCTACCTCTTCTATTTTTTTATGGTGGGTAGACCTTAGGTAGTAGCTGTGCATAGGCATTGTTTTGTGTGGCTAATTACTTGCGTTAATTAATTATTTAACAAAGTTCGTTAAGCAAGACAAATTTTGTCCGGGCCATATCTTCTGAACTATGAATGCTAGCCCTTTGAATTTTTTGTGGTGGATAGACCATAGGTAGTAGGTGTGCATAGGCATTGTTTTGTGTGGCTAATTACTTGCATTAATTAATTATTTAACAAAGTTCGTTAAGCAAGACAAATTTTGTCCGGGCCATATCTTCTGAACTATGAATGCTAGCCCTTTGAATTTTTTGTGGTGGATAGACCATAGGTAGTAGGTGTGCATAGGCATTGTTTTGTGTGGCTAATTACTTGCATTAATTAATTATTTAACAAAGTTCGTTAAGCAAGACAAATTTTGTCCGGGCCATATCTTCTAAACTATTAATGCTAGCCCTTTGAATTCTTTATGGTGTGTAGACCTTAGGTAGTAGGTGTGCATATGCATTGTTTTCTGTGGCTAATTACTTCCATTAATTAATTAACGAAGTTCATTAAGCAAGCTCAAGATACAATACAAATTTTGTCCGGGCCATATCTTCTAAATTATTGATGCCAGCCCTTTGATTTTTTTTATGGTGGGTAGACCTTAGAGGGGATATGGTAATGGGCACCGTCCGTGTGTCCGTCCGTTCGTCAAATATTTGGGTCACAGTAATACATAAATGTACAGTATTTTCATGTCCTTACTGTAATTCTTAAAAAATTTTGACTTCTTGTTATAAAAGTTTACTGATAATGTATTGTGACCTAAAAGTGTGTCACGAAGCAAAACTAGGTCACTAGGTCAAATATCTAGGTCACAGTGTAAACTCCATGTAAAACCTTGTCCATGCCATATTTGCCTTACTATAATACCTACAGCTACCAAATTTATTATTTTAATACTACCTGGGGAGTTGTTGTGTCACATGGCAAAAGTAGGTCACTAGGTCAAATATCTAGGTCACTGTGAAATCCATTCAAAATCTTGTCTGGGCCATAACATTTTTGTCCTTTTACTTAGATTAATGAAATTTTACACAAATGTGAAGCTGAATCTAAGAATGTGCCATACTTTTAATTTTTTTTTTCATCTAGGTCACACCCCTATATAGTAGTCCATTCAACCTCGTGGGTGACGAGCGGGGGACTATGTATTGCTCTGCAATACTCATTAACTTGTTTCAGTTATTATTGAGTGTTTCAGCAAGAAGCAATCACATCCCTATTATACATTGCCCCACTACCCCACCAGGACAAAGTAGGGCTATATGCACAATGATGTTTGAGCTCACATCTAAGGATTTGAGTAGGTCCACCTTTATGTTTCTTGATACTTGTCCATGCATTTACGCCTTGTACTGTCTGGCCTTGACTCTTCTCTTTTTTTCTGTTCAGGTCCACAAGGCCTTGGAGACCCAATGGGACCTGGGGGTGCACCCGTGGGTCCTGGAGGTACTCCCATGGGTGCTAGGAGTGCACCCACGGGCCCAGGTCCAATGGGTCCTGGAGGTGCTACTTCTATTGATCCAGGAGGGCCAGGTCCAATGGGTCCTGGAGCAGCTGGTGGCAACATTGGAAGACTACTGAGTGATCTTCCAATGGGAGGTCCTGGTATGAGGGAGGAGAGTATGTTTGGGTCAGGCCCAGGTCCTGGAGATCCACAGTCAAGACCAGGCCAAGGTGCTCCTGTAAACATGGGGCGACCAGGTAGGTGGTATATAGTCATGTGGTGGTGCAGATTAAAATGTAATAAAGTAAGTATCCATACGGGTTTGCATTAACAAATAGCAGTCGACATATTTTATTTCCTCTTGTGACAGAGAGGTCAATTGATATGAGAGGACCAGGATTATGAGGCAATGCCAAGAGACTGATTCTGTGCTTGCTATCTACTGTTAAAGACAAGAGGATGAGCAGAAAGTGTCAAGTAGTCCAAAGGACCATTACTTCTCTGTGTTCTTCCTGTTGTGTGAAAAATGCATGGTTGTAACTGGCTGTTATCAGCAATGTCACATATTTTCTTATTAAGTCTGTGTGTGAACACAGACTGTCTTTCCTCAAAATTATTTTTTCTTCTTTCTTTCTTTCTTTCTTTCTTTCTTTCTTTCTTTCTTTCTTCTTTCTTTCTTTCTTTCTTTCTTTCTTTCTTCTTCTTTCTTTCTTTCTTTCTTTCTTCTTCTTTCTTTCTTTCTTTCTTTCTTTCTTTCTTTCTTTCTTTCCTTTCTTTCTTTCTTTCTTTCTTTCTTTCTTTCTTTCTTTCTTTCTTTCTTTCTTTCTTTCTTTCTTTCTTTCTTTCTTTTCTTTCTTTCTTTCTTTCTTTCTTTCTTTCTTTCTTTCTTTCTTTCTTTCTTTCTTTCTTTCTCTTCTTTCTTTCTTTCTTTCTTCCTTCCTTCCTTTCTTTCTTTCTTTCTTTCTTTCTTTCTTTCTGTCTTTCTTTCTTTCTTTATTCACTTTCTAACTTACTTACTTGGTCAGCTTTTCTCGGACACTATTGTTCAGAGAAGTATGAAACTTGTCATGGTTGTAGACCTAGCTAGTAACTAAGTTGTGCATATTGTTTGGAATAGTCATGATGTTGAAAATTGTGCAAATTAGGGGCAAATTTGTGGAAATTTTAAATCCTGCATATCTGCAAAAGTTTTCTAGATAGAGTTGTCATTCAGAGCTTGACATGCTGGCTGTTGCTAAAGCAAAATCTTATAGCATGCAAACAAAGTTGAGAAGTTGAATTTATGTTAAATTTACTGAATTTCCTTGGCATACACAAATTCCCACCACCCACCCACCCCCCCACACACACAAGGTGGTCCCTGTTTCCTCAGACAGTCAGTTCTGCAACCAGACATAATTGTACTGTGACAGCCTGGCCTCCATGCCTATCAGTACACAGACAGTGGTGCTGGGGGCCCCAGTGCTGTGGGCTGGCCCTTCTGTCCTGAGGGAGACTGTTTTGGTAGCTACATACAAGAAAACCCCCATTAGCAGGCACCTCCTTACAGTGGACGGCGGACACCTTAAATATATACCAAAATCTGCCACACTGAACACTTTAGAGAAGCTGTAATCAGTACATGTATTTGGATTGTTTCTCAAACTGTTATCTTTGCACCAGTGCACATCCCCTTATCCCATATAGCTTTTTTGCCGTCTGCGTGCAGGTTGAAGCGCATCAATTGGCTGTCTGTGCTCAAGCGTGTACAGGTTATTTCCACTCATGCGCGTGTATATGTTACCAGCTAGCTGAGTGGAAAGATCACATACACGCGTATAGGAGTAGAAATGCATTTTGCGCGCAACCCATGGGACATTTGAACAAGCATTATATACGCGTGTGCACGTCATTTCAGCACTGAGTGCAACTTGAACAGCATGTACATGCACATAGGCGTGGGAATGTGTTTTCCGAGCTGATTGGGCGCATGTAGCACATACAGGCTATTTCTGCTCATGCGCGTGTATGTGTTACCAGCGAGCAGAGTGGAAAGATCACATACACGCTTAAAGGAGCAGAAATTTATTTTGCGCGCAACCCATCGGACATTTGAACAAGCATTATATACGCGTGTACATGTCATTTCCGAGCTGAGCGCAGATAGCATGTACATGCTCATAGGCATACACGTGGGAATGTGTTTTCCGAATAATACAATGGGCTACATGTAACAAAATCTAAGATCAAAGTCACATCAAAACTCACTTTGTCGCACATCGTAAAACACCATTTCCCTTTTTTAAATGTCCACAGAGCTTCTTTGTCTGACAATGTTTAACATTGGATTTGGTGAACTGGTGAAGTTAGTGTTAATTGTAAATTTTTACAAGTCGAGTTTTCCTGAAAGTTGGGCAAGTTTTCCATTCACATTGGCCCTGATTGCTTGGGAAACAGTTTTATTTCTGTCATATCCCGACGTATCATTACCAATTTAATCATGCATGGCATCACGTGTTTTTTCTGTTGATCATTTTGGCAAAAGACACACTTGTGAGCTTTAGGAAAAGCTATAATTTAATCGGTATCGATTCACGCAATAAATGTGATAGTCTTCTCTCTCTCTCTCTCTCTCTCTCTCTCTCTCTCTCTCTCTCTCTCTCTCTCTCTCTCTCTCTCTATCTCTCTCTCTCTCTCTCTTAAAGCGTGCAGAGTGGACATTCGGGCTAACGTTAGATGTAGGCTGTATCTTTGACGCCACATAGTCCAAGAGTCAAGACCTGTGGGTCTGCGAAGCAGTTAGCCTACCTTGAGTATTAGATCCTATCTTGCTACGTGGTCTCTTATCTATGGCAAGCTGGATTTGGACCACCGGGCAAATTTGCATGGTCCAAATCACAATGGCCGCAGATAAGCGACATCGTAGCCTCCTTGATCCTAGCAATGTGTAGCAAGAATGAAAGGGTCTGATAGTCAGGTAAACGAAGCAGGCATTCAGGAACCTGTCTTTGTGGGCTATAACAATATAAGTAACAAGTCTTAACTCCTTTAAATAACTTTATTAGGGACCAAAAAGAAAATAAAATAATCGTGCAGTTAAACTTTTCTGAACTAGCACGAACAATGCAGGCCTGGGTCTGCATTTTTACTCCCGGGGTTGCCGAAGCAGACTATATTTTTATTGTTTCTGAATGTTACTTGGTGGGAGCAAGCAGGTAACACCGCAGGCTTCTTCTATTATTTATTTTTTTTCAATGCAAAAGCAAAATCATAGACTGCAAAATAGTTAAATGAAATGTTCCAAGGTATTATACGGAAATCCCGCCTGCCAAAGGATGACCCCAGCTGGCATGGTGGTTGGAGTTAGAAGGGGTCGAGCTGATAAGATGAGGAATGTGAAATTCTAACAATGAACCTGACATAACTGAGCATGCAGATTAAGGTCAAGATAGTAAGTAATGTATTTAGAATAATTTTGCGACCGTTCAGTTGTTTTTGTGCAAAACAAAGGCTCGGCAGTAGGCGGCACCGCATGCACAAGGTGCCGGCGAGTTAAACTTCAACGCCAAAAGGGAGAACCTAGCATGCTCCAAGTTGCGATGCACTTCAAATCAATCCCGATTATTTGAAACAAAGTTTGAAACAGAGGGGAATTAGGATACTTGAATGAATGACAGTTACATTTTCGTCGTATATGATAGCAAAACATCAGGGTTTGTCACTGTTTGACACTTTGGAGTCTCCTCAAAAAGCGGTAGTTTGTGGTGTGTTTCGCCAAATTTTCCCGGTCTGTGGTTGCTCACGACAGTTCATTTAACATTAGAAAAACGTCCGTAATTATACATGTAGTAAAGTATGTAACATTCAAAATATGTGTTTGTCTCATTCAAGGGGTAATGCGTGACGAAAAAAGTGCGGGAGTTGAAAAAAGACACTTTAGTTGAACCTGGACATATGAAGTTGGACATGTTGTGCATGAGTTGGGCATGTTGAGTTCATCCCCAACATGCCTGGTGGGCCTGTTGGTAAAAAAGTTAAATTCTAGCCCTGATGTGTATATATATCCGGGGAAGCATGCCGCCGGACGACCTTAGAGACGCTTGCCCCCACCTTGTCCAGGATTCCGACTTTCCAGTGTTGACAGCTCTGAGACTTGGACTTCTACTGGATATGTATATTGTCTGTTACAAATACTATGTCCTTGGTCATTTTTAGCGGCTGCATATATTTTCATCTTGTTAGTCATTGTATATTACCATCTCATTGTTTCATAGTAATGTTGTACCTGTGGCGAAAAATATGTAGTGCTTCTGCGTAAATGTTATTATTATATAAAAGCCAACATCAGAAAACATTGAGCAAAAGGAGCCGCATGGGGGCAGATATTTTGTTGCAATGCATCATTGTATAAGGGATGTGGAAAATCCCTGTTTGAATATAGGCCCAGATAACTATATACTTATCAGAAATATTTTTGTTATAGATATTATTTAGGCCTCAGTTAAACATGTCTGAAACGGTGATGTTTCAGCGCTGCGATGCAAAGTTTTGTTAACACAAATAAGAGCTCACCAAAATCATGCAATGTGAGCCCTGACAGGGGCGAAGGGCACCAGAGGCTACGCTCTTTGCCACCTTCAGATGTCAAATGACAGTCAATATGCTGCTCAAAACAGGCAAGCCTATGATTAAAAGGCCCAATAAGGTTCCAGAAAACTTTTCAAGAACACTGTTATTTGCATAAATAAACAGTAGAATTTGATGAATAAATTTATCTTTACTCAAAAAAATAGCCATCAAATAGCCTGAGACTACTACCCTGAAAACCGAAAATAATACAGCCTTAACTCTTTTTGGTTTTACTCAATTTTTACCCTGTTCACTGTGAATGGAGTTCAAAGATAGTTTTCATAAATAAATAAACTGTCACTGGAATTACGAACCCATAATCAAATCAGATGAAGACGGAAATCTATTTGATCAAAAATAATAGTTTTTCTTATCAGATTGCCCGATATGTTGATTGTATTGGAGGGTTTATGAACAAATTCTGGATATTGTTTCAGAAATTGGATATACATGTACACCTTTCGCAAAAGTTGTGGACGCAATGCAAGTTTTTGCATTAAAACAGGTTACAAAGAGTACGTACTGCATTACGCCAAATTAGATTTACCACCAATCACTTCAGCGATTCATTTCTCCCATCAGCTATCAAATTATGGAATAACCTCCCGGTTGATGCTCGTGTCACCGACTCCCTGCCGCAGTTCAAATATAAATTATATCTGTTACTCTTAACTATCGACAAAAAACCCTCATACTTTAAACATGGAAATTGTTTCATTAACATATGCCATACGCAGCTACGTCTTAACTTCTCTCTTTTAAATGCCCATCTATATCATGTCAATATCCGTCCAGCCTCAATGTGTGCGTGCTCTCGTCTTATTGAAGATACGAAAAATTACCTTTTGTTCTGCCCCAAGTTCACTGTGCAAAGGGTTCGTCTACTGAACACTGTGTGCCACTTACTCGCTGCAGGTGTAAATCCAACTCTCATAGTTCAGTGCTCTAGTGATATTTTATTAAACATTCTCTTGAAAGGTAGTGAGGATTTGCCTGACACAGATAATATATTCATCTTTGAGGTTGTTCAGACATTCATTTCAGAATCCAGACGTTTTATTTACTAATTTGGTATATGAAATAATTATAAGTCTTCATTATTTAGCATAAATTGTATATTTCCTGTACAAGCTGTGAATCTAGTCTTCTGTTTTCATCCAGTGTTTATTGTATATATTCCGTGCGTTCTTTTATGCACTGGAGAACCACCAAGTTAGTCTTTGTATACTATTAATAATGATAATAATAATAACTTAATATAGCTGCATTTACATGATTATCTTTTTTTGCTTCCCCCCCCCCCCCCCTTTTTATATGCCCTGTCTCTCACTCTCATTTTTTTGCCGTAAGTGACTTATCATGAACGGTTTGTCTTTAGGTATCATCATGACTTCCTTATGGGGAATACATTCGTTTGCTACTTCTGTCAAAACCTGGTAGTATCCAAACAAACATCATCAACATTCTCATCTAAAAATAGAGCATCCCATGGAGCAGAAGATAAAAGATTGTGCAACTTTTCATTATCAACTTTGGAGTAATTCCAAATTGTCTTTCGGTATGCAGTAGTATTACCAAGAGAAAGTTTTGTACAAATTAATAATGCTTCATGATCACATGTAGAAATTGGACTTAAATTTGTAACAGTAGTATCAAGAGAGTCATTGATTACAAACACTAGGGGCGAGAACCAATTGTCCTCTTGTAGAATCAGTAACTTATTGCTTCAAATTGAGTCTGAGACAGGAACTTAGAAAGTCCCATTCTAGCCTAGTATTACAGTTCTCCGAGTTCCAACAAATACCAGGAAAATTAAAGTCACCAGTGATGATAATGGTATGTGGAGACTCAGCTATTGCTTTTGCAATTGAACCTTGAAATGAATCTATAAAATTCCGTATCATATCTACGTCTTGCCCAGGTGATATATAAAAAGTTGCAACAAAAACTTTGAATTTGTTGACAGTGAGCTGAATCTAGAGTGACTCAGTATTCGGATTACATAGATCATTTCTAGTTTTCACTCTCAAATTATTACTAGCATAAACTGCTACACCTCCCCCGCGCCGCTACCTATTAACCGATACCAGATCTTGGCGTGAATCTCCTACATTCTAAGTAAAGCCTGCTGGAAAAAGAATTGAATATTGAATTAACATAGCGTGAGTTTATCCATGGATAGTCGAGGGGCCTATCCATGTTTTTTCTTGCCCTATTTCTGATCAGGATGAGCATGTTTTAATAGAGCGGGCCATCACGACAGAGGAGCGGACAAAGCCATACCAACATGGACCAGTCGCGGTTCAAGTACAAAGCCAACGCCATGGGTGCAAAACAGTCCCATGAACGGCACGACCCAAATCTTCCCAAGTTAATTCTTTCACTGAGTTCAAATAAATAATTTTCTGCTGTTAATGAATCTTTAAATTTGTTTTACTTTAAATTGATTAGCATGTTTTAATAGAGCGGGCCATCACGGCAGAGGAGCGGACAAAGCCACACCAACGTGGACCACTTGTGGTTCAAGTACAAAGCCAATGTCACGCATGCAAAACAGTCCCATGAACGGCACGACCCAAACCTTCCCAAGTTTCTTTAACTGGGTTCAAAAAATAATTTTCTTCTGTTAATGATTCTTTGAATTTGTTATACTTTAAATTGGTCCATCATTGACTTTGTTTTGGTTTGCTCATCACTCCGCATGCTGGTACCTATATCCAATAAACGACAGGCCGGGTGGTAAAGATTTTTAGTTTCCATCAATCAAGGTTTAAAAGTTGGAGCTTGTTCTAAGATCTCACAACTTACAAAACCCTTCCAAGTTTTCCAGTTTTTGTCTGCTGAATTTTCTGATCGTAAACGGCTGTCTGTTTATGCCATGTGGAGCCATAGCTCACATGTTGGTGAGCTTGCAGCCACCCATGCAGCGCGAATGAAATCAAAGACATGCAGCGGTAGCTGGGCGTGAAGTCATTAACCGCTAATTATACACAAACCACAATGGGATTACTGCTACCTGGCTACTGTGTGATGGGCCTGATAGATTCTCCGTCCCAAAATCTCCATAGTAGTTGTTATTATTAATAGCACAAAGTAATGTGTAGCCTCTTTGCTATTATCAATGCGAATCCCCCTCCATGCCGAATCTTTGAAGAATAAGAAATATGGTAAATTATTTGTCCCAGTTTGCATACAAATGTAAACCAACACGGTAGTTCCAACTTTTCAGGTGTCCCTAATTAGCATAAAATAAAATTCTATAACTTGTGTTGTTTGTGGTTCATTGCATGTACCTTCAGTGCAAACCTGTGAACTGAACTTGGAGTGGTACCTCTATCTGTAATAGTTTAGAAGATATTCAATATTTAAATAATATTATGAACACTTCCATTCCCGTCGCTTGGAACTTGAGCCAAACCTTCGTGTCCACATGGTTGTGCGTGTACACATATATAAACTCTGCAATGTTGGGGATTTTCTTTCATTGTGCGCCTAAATGCAACATTAATTAATTTTGGCGAAATTTTGCTACCAAATCATAATCCGACCCAGTAGTTTGAATTATGAGTACGTTTTGACTGGGATACGTGTTAACTTGGGTACGTTTTGACCGGGTTCAGGTTAGACGGAACCAATGTTTGGGATGGAAGGGACATATATTCCATCACAAGGGAGGACCAACATGCAGTTTAACTATGTAACATGGGGAGACATCTGAAACTTTTGAACGCGTTTCGTACTATAAAATGGACATCCCGTCACATCGGCACGTCACATGTGATTTTCAGACCAATATCTGAAGCACAAATTTACTTTATAGTGGAAACTGAAAGTACCATTGTATCCATATACGATAGCTGATGTAGATAATGAGACCAATTAGGTTCATAAGATCAGCTTTTTGGGACCATGTCACCACATGTTCGGTAGCATGGAGGTATAATCTGATTATGCATGTAAACTGCACTTGTATGCACTCAAGCGGGAGCCAGCACGTTTCCGTAACATCCGGTTCATGGTGGACAGACTTCACTATGCTGGGCATATCGGTGGTGCCATCGCCTATTCTATGGACAGCTACCAAACGGATAAGGACATCAGATGCATCAACAGTCAAGCAAAGGAGCAAGCAAATGCCTGTCTGAGGAGGCTAGCTACACAGCTAACTTACATGCCTGCCAGTAATGTCATAAAGCACACATCAGTTTTCCTTGCCTTGCGAAACAGAGACAAGAAAAACGAATAAATTTACTGACATAATGGAGGATTGTGACGAGTTGCAGTTGCAATATTTCTGTATGATATGGGCCTTAATTGTGCAGCTTACTGAAGTTGTCTCAGCAGGAAATTTCCTTAATGCTCAAAGTCTGTACATATAAATTATATTGTCTGCATATAAAAAATTTCATGTACATTTTTGCTTGTTTCTCAATTGATCTACGTTGGATTTCGTGAAAAGTCACAAAGCTGTGTGTACACCAGCTTCCTTTGCTTTAATATATTAAAGGATGTCAACAATTATTTTCAATGAAATTTCTAAAAGGGCATGTGCTTGGATAAAATACCACCTAGCTGAAGCTTTCTATTGGCTAGGTCTAGAGCCCACCGAGTTATGTTCTTAATGTTTTACAGGATGGAATCCAGTTATATGATGTTATCTGTAATTTTATGAAGATTAATCTCCTTGTTAAACAATAAATTCCACTAGGGATTTTTTAATAAAAAGGCAGATATTCAATAAAGTTTATTTTTATTTGGTTACTTTGTACACTTAAAATGGTAGTATTGTTTTGCAGAGATGCCAACATTCAAAATGCCATTTCAGGGACATTTAAGTGAGAACATCAGGGACAGAGCATATTTCGCAAAGAATACATAAGAAAATACTCAGTCTCAATGTGGGGCAAATACCGTAAATTGGTCAAAGTTTCTGCTAATTTCAGGGACTGTCCCTGATGATGAGGGACAGCTGGCATCTCTGGTTGTAGCTATTTGTATTGTTGAAAAATATCAGACCTTGTGGAAAACAAAACTTAATGATATGGAGCGAAGGCCTGTCCCCAGTTTTCAGCTGAATTCCTCAACTCCGCATATTCGGCAAACGCCCCTTTTTTATTGTCCATATTTCCGAATCCATTTTTTAAATAATTACTTCACATTAATGTGTCACTAAGACATGATGACAAATTAAAAATAATTTATAAATCACTTTCTTCATTTCCGCACGCCGTTGTGGATATGGTCCCCGCTGATTTCAACGGTCCAGAAAGCATCCAGTTTATGGGTGCAGTGCAGAACTCATTGTGTAGAATTTTGAATCTGAAAACTTTAGTTCCATTAAAAGTAACGATTGTCACAATGTTTTTGCTAGAATGTGCTTAAACAAGCTGGGACATGGGGTCTTTAAGCAGACGCAAGGGGCGGAAATCTTTTTCCCAAAAGCGTATTAAAGTCCCGGACTAAAGTACAAGGGGTTTCGGTCAATCCTAAAACAATGTGTGTCGGCCTTTAGTTGCCTTTGTATCATAACATCACTCGTTTTTATTATAATTCAATTTTTTCTTTTAAATATTTGCGTTGGTTACGGAGTTGAGTCTCCCTATTGGAATACTATGCTAGTACTGTTGACCAGGACCTAGGAATATAAGCAATAACTGGCTTTGTAGGTATGGTGAATATATTGGTTGTGGTGTGTGCACAACATTGCACAGCAAATTTCGGAATATGACGCCACATTATTTTTTGCAAAATTCCCTGGTGAATTTGTGCCCAAAGTGAGATTTTAACCTATACAATATGTACAAAATAACATCGGCAGTGAGAGATGCGATAAACAGAAGTATGTAATGTCGTTATTATTATTATTAGTATTAGTAGTAGTAGTAGCAGTAGTAGTAGTAGTAGTAGTAGTGGTAGTAGTAGGGTGTAGGAAAGATGAGCGGTCAGCAGGTTATATAATTTTATTCCAATTGTCATAATTGCCGAGATTTACGGAATGCCTAATTTCGTCCGGTCAGCCTAGGTATTATTAAATATTTTTGTAACTTCAGCTAAGTAGGGAAATCATGGCTCACAGATATATAGGCCTAGCCTTGCTCTGTTAATAACTTTTGTCTTTGAAATTCAAATTGAATGCTGAATTTGGTATACTTATTTATCAAATTGGGTTTGTCCTAGTCGCTATCTGCACATCTGCGCTTATATTACTGTTTTTTTAAAGTAATATGAAAGTTGAATAGCACACATTGAGTAACTCGTTTCTGACCTGTCACCCATGCAAGCAGCGCACGAACGGCAGATACACGCCCAGTCGTGGACATGTTCTTGACGCGTAGGATTCTCGGATAGCATACCCACGCGCGCTGAGTGTTGCGCATCAGAACACCATAGATTGCAGATAACAGATCCACGCTAGTAACATAGACCCGATTCGGTAAAGAATCTGATGTTAATTCTGATTCAGACGAAGACGATTAATTATACGTGCCTTTTTAAACGAAACTATACTTATTTGTTTGACTGGCTTCTACATAGTTTAAACCATCTATATGCGCCTGCTCTATCACATCATATTGTCGTGTTCTTTTGTTTTATTATATATTGCGAAATATTTTCATTTTTTTTATGTATCATTATTTTTTCCTTTTCCATTGTGGATTACTGCTGTTCTATTGTATTTAATGGTATTGTATGTACTTGAAGAAAGGGCCCTGTATTAGCCAATGGCTATTGCCCAATCCTCGTTAAAGAGATAAAGTTTATTACTACTACTAGACCCGTTGCATCCATCTGTTGCATCATGTGGGCTGAGCGCAAAAGGCACATCCACGCTTACGCGCCAGAAACACTGTCACGCCTACGCGCATAGGGTAGAACAGCGCGCGTAAATGTAGCACGCATCGGTAAAAAAACCTAGCTCCTTATCCAGGTTCTTCAGCCCACACAGTGTAATTTCTTTACTATCTCTAACAGTGGAGTGTCAGCCGGCCAGTATGTTTGTGGACTAACACCAGGATTAGGTTATCAACATAATCAAAGTGGAGAGACTTAAAATCTGACTTGTCTGAAACAATAAGTGCCAGTGGCTGGGTGCCACCTAAGTGATTTGCATGAAATACTTTGATGTTCATCATTTTAACCCATGAGATGAGCAAGTGTTCGCCATATGAGTCTGCCGACAGCATCAGATCAGTTCAGTTTGTAATCCTGCATGTACATGTCATAATGAAACCCAGAAAATTTGTGACACGTAGTGAGCGAGCAGAAATACTCAAAGAACTTAAGGGTAAATCACTGAGACAAATTGTGGGAGAGTATGGCATGTCCAAAGGAGCTGTGGGCAACATTGTCAAAAAAAAAAAGCAGACAACATGTCAGCTCTTGAGGAAAACATGAGCCCTAAAAGGAGAAGAGTTAACCCATGAACAGCTGAATCAGGCAATGTTTCAGTGTTTCATTTTGATGCACGGTAAAAAACATCCCAGTATCAGGTCCAATCATGAAACAAAAGGCAAAAACTTCGCTGAAAATTTACATGTACATGTACTATGGTATAGATTTTTGTTTGATAGGAGCTATGTCAAATTGGATGTTGCCTGTTGCCTGTGCAAACTTGCTGATATGTGCAGGCTGGTGACACTCAATAGTTGCACACATAGATTTCTGTAAGAGCTTTGTGGAGTTGAATGTTATATGTATGACAGTGCGTAAGTGAGCCAAAGAGTTGATATTAGTATCTAGAGATTGTCATTGTTTTAGTCATTTTATGCCCCAGATTTACAAAGCATGGGAATCTGGTGTTGATGTGGTACATGTAACTTTTACTTCATAGTATCAATGGGTTTAGCATCATATTCAAGTGTCATGCATTTATTCAAATTTGGGGCAATTAAAATTAGAAAAGCTCTGTATCTTCCAATGTTTTACAGATATACACAAAATTTAAAATAGTATATACAGTTAGACTGGGAAGTCCTAGTTTGCATGTTGTTGTTTCCCACTAGTTAGAAAAAATATATACATATATTATAAAATTATTGATTGGACCGCGAAATACTGACACACCGTGCGAGTTTGCAAAGCAAAGGAGGACTGGATTATATCGGCAGCTTCAATCCGCATCCGACAGACGGCACCACGTACCGGTTGAAAAATCATCTGGTCAGCCTCCTGTCAGTGGCATCCAATGAGGAGCCGAGGCATCAGGTTGACTGCATGAGAGCTACCAGCGAGGACACCACTATTATTATTGTATGTGATTCCAGTTTGTCAGTTATCAAATTCGTCTTCTCCCAGTCCAGACAGTGTAATGGAGCAGCAATATATGTCAGTGACTTTCCAGCACCAGTTGGTAAATTTATAAATACATCTTTTCCTTTCCTAAGATAATCTATAATGTCTAATTGCTCTGGTGAAACTGAAGGGTGACCCATGGCCTCTGCAACGAATTTTACAACTTTTTCAAGTTTGTTTCTTCTATCGTCGGATCGGCCGCCATCACGTTCATGCTGCGATGTTTACGTTGACATGTAATATGCTCCATTTGCACTGTCTGGACTGGGAGAAAACAAATTTGATACTGATGAACTGGAAGCACGTACAATAATAATAGCTGTGTCCTCGCTGCTTGCTCTCATGCAGTCAACCTGACGCCTTGCCTCCTCATTGGCTGCCACTGACAGGAGGCTGACCAGATGATTTTTTCAACCGGTATATAGTGCCGTCTGTCAGCTGTGGATTGAAGCCGCTGATATAATCCAGTCCCTGTTTGCTTCGCAAACTGGTGCGGTGTTTCAGTATTTCGCAGTCCACTCAATAATTCTATAATATATGTATATATTTTTTCTAACTAGTGGGAACAACAACATGCAAACGAGGACTTGCCAGTCTAATATACAGTGTACAGGTTTGTGACACGTCAATTTAATGGACAGTGAACAAAAACTGTAGCATTTGAAATTATGCAAATTAGCAGCACTTAAAACATTTAAGAGTTAGATATTTCCAAAACTATTATAAATATAGGTGTAATTCCAACTTCAATTTGCAGGCTTGTGACATAGCTGCATCCAATAAAACATGAACCGAAGCTGCAGCATTCTAGTTTTTGACATAGCTGCATAAAAAACATTTTTGCAGGAATTCAAGAAATACTGAATAGGCAATCTTTAAAAGTTTAGGCACACAGACTGATTTGCTGACAAGGAAATCAAATTTTTCTAGCTTCCTTTTTATGCCCCCGGGGATGGGGGGTGGGGGGGGGTGGGGGGGGGATGGTGAGGGTGGCATACAGTTTTGCCCTTGTCTGTTCAACCACAGACGGTTGTCTGGCATTAAAATTCTCCCGTTTGTGTCGCGCATATGTCCAAAAGCATTTGAGGTACAACCATGAAACTTTGTTGAGACATCTATCAGTATATAAAGGTGTACACCTGGGGTTTTGTTTGTCTCTTGGATTAATTATACAGTGTTAATTAATCATTAATTAACTTAGGGAAAATGATTATTTGATGTTAGGCTTGTCAGATTTGTGTCGCATGTATCGCAAGGTTATTTGAAGTACACCTGTGAAACTTGGTGGGAACATAAATCAACATATAAGAAATTCACCTGGGGTTATGTTTGCCTCATGGATTCATTATCCCACTTTTATATTTCATTGTCAAAAACAATTTTGAAGATGCAAGTGTCATGTAAGTTATGTGCTTATGATTATTATCCATCTGAAGATTTCTCAATATGTGTGAATTCTTCCACAAGTTACATGCTACATTCTTTCCAATGCTGGTGGGGGCAATGACAGGTGAGGGCATCCGTGTCCTTTGGACATTGTTTAGTTGTTGTGATAGGTAAAATTCTGTCAAATTGTTGTTGATGTGTCCATGATCCTTTTTATTTTGATTTTTTGTTGTTGAAATTTTCCGGTAATTTTCAAGACATTTATTTTGTTTATATACAATTAATGTTTAGATCAAAAGGGAATCAATTACTGTCATCACTTTCACCATGGCCTGGGTAAATCATGAGTAATGAGCCCAGTAGTTTATACATATTTCAGTATCTTTGGGCTTCGGGACTCAAGTACCAGCACTGTGTGGTCTGTTTCTTGGTGTTTGTGCACACTACCCCTTAAATCAAGAACAATCTTCCGCTTACTGTGTTTAGGCACTCTAGCCCCTAAATTCAAAAGTTACCTTCCACAGACTGTGTTTATGAACACTAACCCTGAAACCAAAAGCTATCTTCCACGGACTGTATTTATGCACGCCAGTCCTTTAATCAAGAATTATCTTCCACAGACTGTGTTTATGCATACAAGCCTTTAAATTAGAAAACTGTCTTCAACAGATTCTCTCCTCGGGGTCCGGCAGGACTTTGGTAGACCACCAGGCACTGGACCACAACATAATATGGAGTTTCAAGCAGCTCCAAGGCTGGGAGGCCCAGTGTCAGCATCAAACGGAGCGCCCCCAGGTGGTACGAGACCACCAGACACCTCACAGGCAGTAAGTACTTTACATTTAACCTTTCCTTCATGTATTAACCTTCTATGGTGTGGCGTGAGCACAGACCAACTATTTTTACATTGGTGGTGGATGTAATCCGTTTTTAGCTGAGCTGCCTTGTCAGTCATTCAAGCTTATGTTATGACAAGCCATCTGACGTATGTATGTCCGCCATCAGCAATTCACATTTTCGACATCTTTAAAACTGTCAGCCAGATGTACTTTAAACTTGGTGGGGATATGCCTTGGGTGGGTGTCTACCAAGTTTGTTCAAATGGTTTTGCTCCATATATTTTTATCTGTGGCGAAGCCACAGATATTACAATCAGTTTTGGCGGCCATCTTTGTTTACGTGTTGCTTGGCAATGCCAAAAAAAATTGGGGATATCTGAGTTTCTGAACGGGAATTTTAGGTTTAAGGCCCAATTGTTGAGGTTGCGGGTCTGAAGAGCTTGAAAAGAATTATTTGTAAGTCCTCAATTAATTCAATTCAGTTTAAAACTTCTTGCGAAGTTGATATATGGGTCAAGGGCCGCTCTTAGAAGTCTGAAAATATCCACTTGTTGCTCATTAGGGGATCGTTTCACCCGAAAAAACGCGCCTCTGTGTCGTGAAGAAAGGTTAGCTGCAGGCCGTTTGTTGATTTTTGGGGGTACATCTTTTAATAAGAGGCTTTTTCTTATCTGTGTGTACACAAGTGTTCTAATATAAATGCGTAATTATCCAGCCTTGATGCCAGTACAACCCTGCCACCGGAGACAAAGGAACTTTCCCAACACCAAGCTATTACCCGTGGGCGTGGCGTATGCAGTCAGAATTACACGCGTGCGCACATCGCTCCACGTGTTGGTCGACGTTCCGCTGGTGTTTACATCAGCCGTAACGAAAGAAAGTGCGTAATGATATGGACTTTTGGTTAAATTTTTGGGTACATCTTTTTATGAGAGGCTATTTCGTATTTGTGTTTACACACCACTTCAAAGAGAAGTGCGTAATTGCCCAACCTAGGTGCGATTGCGACCGTGCCACCGGAGAGGAGGGAACCAGTCCAAGCGATCACCTGTTGGCTGTTGCGTGTGAAGTTCAGTCGTGTGTCACTTTGGGAAACAATCGCATTTTAGCATTACCGCAAGGCCTTTGTGTACCAATATTTGCTGGTATACGAAAAAAAATATATATATAACTTTGCTTTTAGCCAAGTTTACAGTTTCAAGGCAGACTTTGTTCGAAAACTTCGGCACATGTTACCGCAATACAGAACGGGAAACAAGCTTGCACGTCCCTGAAAGCTGAATGAATTAACCCAGTTTACACATCCGGGTATACAAATGGAGATGTACGGTCATCTGCTTGCACGAGGACGAATCTGGGGATGGTTGTGTTGAGCTCTTTGGATTGCATAGACAAGAAAGAAAGACCAAAGTTTAATATAGAAGGCATATCGGAGCACTGTCCGCATAGAATGACAGAATCTGTTGTATTCTAGCAACGGATAGAGTGTTCAAACGATCGCAATTTCACCGCAACCCAAATGAGGCCCCAGCATACGTGATGCAAAGCGAGAGCCGATCAATATTTCTGCGTGCCATGGGGCTCCCTTTGGGATGTAGTATATTAAATCAATTTAATGGAATTGAAATAAAAAGTACATGTACAAAAGAATCCTTGAGGGCCCCCCCCCATGTCAAAAGATTGTGAAATTAACCGCTGAATTATAGCACTGCAGGCTTTAGATATCATAATGAATACGAAAGAAAATTAACATATTTCTCCTTTTACTACTCTGGCAGATTGCCAAATTGAAATGCACAACACAAGTTCCAACATGTATCATTTTTCATTTTTCACTGTCTTTTACCCACCACACTTCACCCAACGAGGAAAGGATGCTAGACAAAGATATATTTGAAGCGATTCTGTAATATATATGAAGTGTGAAAGTTTAGTTTTATTTAATTAAAATGCAAGGGAGGGCGACACTCGAACATACACTTTTAAATCAATCAACCAATACAATGTACAAATTGCAATATATTTTAATAGATTGAAAGCTAATTGCCTGCGTGAAAATTTTGTTTGCATCATCAAAAAGATGCAGCGCCAGTGAAATGCTTGTCAAGCATAATTTTTGTTTATAATTTTCAAGAATTTGTCAAAAAACATTAAATAATTTTTGGAATTCAATAGAATGTTGATGTCAGATAACTCAACTTAAGTACATCAACTCACATTGTGATTCAGAGATTCACAGTTTATAGAATTTTTTTTAAAAAATCCCTACCTACCTACCTACTCTACTTGTGTGCTTCGCTGCATAAGGAAACACGACATTTGTTTTAGGCCTCATCAACACTATTTGCCTGTCCAGGACTCTGCAGAAATGAAGTGCCAATATCTTATAATGTTACAGTCTTGTATTGAAGTTCCTGAATAAAGTTGCCACCTGTAACATGGCTTTTTGACTCACAGTCGCTTTTTGGCTCAGCTGACATACCAGTCAGGTTGAGATATTAGAAGACTGGGTCATCCATGGCTTCTCTCTATCCATTCACAATTCACCTTTTTGGCCAGGGCGTGCCCCTGCCCTTCATTGTCTATGACAATAGAGTACAGAATCTGAGGGACACAAAAATGATTTTTATAAAAGACCAAGGACTCATAAAATGTACTAACTAGCCTAATATGTCAGAAAAGTGCCTCATAAACAACTTCTGTCTGGGATAAAATTCATGTCCAGCGTTAAGTACTTAAAAGAGGACATTTTCGTGCTTAGTTTGAAAGAAATTTGTAGGGTGGTTGATACTCAGCACAGTTGTCACGTGACAAGAGCCTGTTGCAAATAAAAGAGATCCCTGTGAACTTCTCAATATTTTGTGCGTTTTGTATGTTGTATAATTATGTTTGGTCTATCACTGGCAGTTTGATAAAGATATGTACAAATATTTCAACATAGTTTTGTCATTTATTTAGTACTTGAAGAAAAGAGTACGGTTATGTCGCACATTGTGAAGTTGTGTTTCGGCAGCACAAATGCGCCATCTTGGCACAAAATTTAAATATGTGAAGCTAGGTAACGATTAAATAGTAACTTATTCCATATGCGCAGCATCCTCATGCCAGTTTCCAGATTGAATTCCCTAGTCTATAAGTATATTAAAGCCTTTGACAACGCGTTGTTTGGACCTTGCTCGGAACGATCATAATTTCTGGTACAAAATCACGGCCTACACTTCCATACGTACGCGATTCGTTCTCAAACAACTTATGGCACATATTTGCTGTAAATTTACTCGTATACACCATGCAAAACGTAATATCTGACCTAAAATGCACGTCATAATTTGGTTTTCATGAGGACTGGGTCGTGCCACCGGAAACAAAGTCAAACTTTTCCCAAGACCAAGCGGTCACCCGTGGACCGTCAGAATTACCTACATGCGTGCGCACAATGGCACGAGTTGGTCGACGTTCCGCTTGTGTTTCCATCGGCCGTAACGAAAGAAAGTGTATAATGCTATTGACTTTTGGTTAAATTTTGGGGTACATTTTTTTATGAGAGGCTATTTCGTAAGGCAGACTTTGTTCAAAAACTTCGGCACATGTTACCGCAATACAGAACGGGAAGACGGGCTTGCGCTTCCCTGCTGAAGGCTGAATGAATTGACCCAAATTCTTGGAGTTTGTACATCCGGGTATACAAATAGAGATGTGCGGTCATCTGTTTGCACGAGGATGAATCTGGTGATTGTTGTGTCGAACTCTTTCAATTGCAAAGACAAGAAAGAAAGACCAAAGTTTAATATGGAAGGCATATCAGAGCACTGTCCACATAGAATGACAGAATCTGTTGTATTCTAGCAACGGATAGAGTGTTCCAATGATCGCGATTTCACTGCAACCCAAATGAGGCCCCAGCATATGCGATGCAAAGCAGGAGCCGATCAATATTTCTGCGTGCCATGGGGCTCCCCTTGGGATGTAGGATATCAAATCAATTTAATGGAATTGAAATAAAAAGTACATGTACATAAGAATACTTGAGGCCCTCCACCCCCCATGTCAAAAGAATGTGAAATTAACCGCTGAATTATAGCACTGCAGGCTTTATGAATTTGTTAAAGAAAATTAACATATTTCTCCATTTACTACTCTGGCAGATTGCCATATTGACATGCACACCACAAGTTCCAACATGTATCATTTTTCATCTTTCACTGTCTTTTACCCACCACACGTCATCCCAACCTTTTTGACTTCTCAAAAACCGCTGTATGGAGTGTTTTAATTTTGCACATGTATGTTGCCCAGGTGAACCTCTACCAAAGGTGCGAAGAAGATGATGATGCAATAATTTTTCTATTTTAAATGAATTTTTACCTCAGCTGACTTGTCAGTCAGCTGAGGTCTTTTGAGGGTCCGTCATCCGTCGTCCACAATTCACATTTTCGACTTCTTCTCAAAAACCGTCAGCCAGATTTAGTTCAAACTTGGTGGAGATGTGCCTTGGGTGGGTCTCTACCAAGTTTGTTCAAATGGTCACGGTCCAGTGATTTTTGGATTTTAAATGAATTTTTTTTGTTCTTTTTTGGGTAAATCTTAAAAAATCTTCTTCTCCGAAACCGCTCACCGAATTGCTTTGATATCACACAGGAACACTCCTTGGGACTCCTAGTTCTTAATTTGTTCACCAGGTGGCGCTGCAATTTTTTCCTAATTTTTTTTGAATTTTTGTGTGTTATAGCTATTTTCCACTTCTTCTCCAGAACCGTCACTCAGATTAAGCTGAAACATGGTGGATATGTTCCTTGTGGATGGTTCAAACAAAGTTGTTCACTATGTGGGAATGCTGCGTATTCCTGATTTTTAAGTATTTTTTCAATTTGGGTACTTATCAGTCAATGCAGCTTTCCTATTGATTACTATGGAAGTAAATGAGCATTCTCATGCTAATTCACATTTTCGACTTCTTCTCCAAAACCGTCATCCAGATTAACTTCAAACTTGGTGGGGATGTACCTTGGGTGGATGTCAACCAGGTTTGTCCAAATGGTCATGTTCCAATGAATTTTTGATTTTTTTATGATTTTTTTTATTTTAAATCTTTACAAAAGTTTTAATAGGAAAGTTTAATATGGGAATTTCTTGTAATGGTTATAACTTAAATAATTTTGGTGAGATTTACTTGAAACTTGGTGGGGATGTGCTTGGGTGGATCTCTACCAAGTTTGTTTAAATGGTCACGCTCCATTGATTTTGGGAATTTTTATGAATTTTTTTGTTCTTTTCTGGGGCAAACCTTAAAAACTCTTCACCTCTGAAACTGCTCACCCAATTGTTTTGATACCGTACATAGGCACTCCCAGGGACACGTAGTTCCCAATTTGTTCACCAGGTGGCACTGCAATTTTTTCTATTTTTTTTTTTTTCATGAATTTTTTATATGGTTTTGCTATTTTTCACTTGTTCTCAGAACCGTCACTCAGATTAAGGTGAAATGTGATGGATCTGTTCTTGTGGAAGGGTCAAACAAAGTTGTTTGCTAGGTGGCACTGCTTTAGATTCCTGATTTTTAAGTATTTTCAAGTCAGGTACTTTTCAGTTAATGCAGCTTTCCTATTGATTACTATGTAAGTCAATGGGCATTGTAATGCTAATTCACAGGACAACTGACATGAAATTTACTGTTTACTTGATAGCTTGAGATCTGTTTTGAGTTAGTCCTGTGATGCTGCACATGTTAATGTTTTTGTATGAAGGTCACGCTCAGACAGTACATGAATGACTTTGACCTCATTTCTGGGGTCACAGTGCAACATACATGAATTTTACTCTTCATTATAACTTGAGAACTACTTGAACCTTGATGTTGCACATGTTAGTGTTCTTTTATAGTGGTCAGACTTACTCAGAACATGGGTGACCATGATCCTTTCCCAAGTTCATAGAGCTGTAAGTGTGATGAATGTCAAGATCAGCTGAGCATGGGCTGTTCACACAGCCCTCTTGTTTAATTGTTATCACTGTTTTCGACTTTTCCAGGGCCTTCACTCAGATTAAGCTGAAACTTTGTGGGTATGTTCCATCTGAAATTGTAAAACAAAGTTGTTCTCTAGGTGGCATTGCTATGGAAAACTGATTTTGAACGATGTTTTCAATTCAGGTACTTATTGGTAAAAGGACCTTTCCTATTGTCAGATTACTATGTAAGTCAATGGGTATTCTACTGCTTTTCCACGTTTTGGACTTCTTTGAAGAAACGGTCTATCAGATTCACCTTAAACTTGGTGGCAGTGTACCTGGGTCGTCACGCTCCAGTGAATTTTTGATATTTGGCTCAGCTGATCTGCTGGTCATCTGTCGGCAGAGCATTAGGCCCATGGGCCTGTCTGTTCAGAAAAATATCTTGATATGTTGGTCCTAAAAAGTGATCTGAATTTGGCCTGGTCTCTCAAGCCAGCTGTCACTGTATTCCCTTCTTTGGCAACAAATTATGAAAGGTACAACACCAAAAACTTAAGAAAATGAAGAATATTCTGGAAGCATATCATATGCACACACAATTATGTGTCTACCAAAAATACCAATCGACCAACTGGTCAGTTTGCCGCCACGGATTACATTTTAGGCCCATGGCCTTGTTGGATCTTTAGGTCAGCTGACTTGTCAGGTAGCTGAGCTTCTGTGAGGGTCTGTCATCCGTAGTCTGTCAATCTGTTCCTCGTCCATCTGTTGTCTGTCCGTTTTCCACCCACAATTTGCCATGTGTGAATCGGGGACATCAGCTGTTGGTTGTTGAGAAGATCCCAAGACCAAACTCGATGGTGCTTATATACTGGTCTGCCACCTGGTGGAAAGTTGGCGTGTTGAGTAAAAGTGCAGTTTCAGGTTCATGCAGACACATGTAGATATCTTGATTACATGGAACTGAAGTTTCAGGTTATCTCACATCTTGCTTTTTTGTACTTGTGGATAGTGTCAAATGCATGCAAGACAAATTTGTATAGTGCCCAGCCCTGTTTTCCAATTGCTTCTTATTTTATTTTATATAGTTTTTTTGTTGTACAAAAATAGAATACATGACTTTTGTATTGTTAACCTAATGGGTGCATTATCCTTTTGACAAGCCGCCCATCTAGATATATTTATCAACCTGCCAAAACAAATCTGTGAACATATTCTGACATGATTGATTATTAACTGATATTTAAACTTTTCAGAGCCCTGGAGGTGCTGCTGGTCATGACCAGATGATGAATAATATCAAGTCTGCAGGGCCTGCACCAAGCTTTGGAATGAGTGCAGGCCAGCAGGGAATACATTCCTCCATGGGACCAGGCCCAGCACAAGTGACAAGCATGGGCCCTGAAGCAGGTAAATAAACAAGTTCAAGGAAGACAGAGGGGGTGGTTCTGAAGATACACAGCTAAATGAAGTAGCAAAATAAGTTGTTGGATGTGAATTGAAAAAAATATGAAAAGCAAAACTTGTAAGTAATTAACAGGTGTTGGCATCATGTTGTTTCACAAGCTGCAACCATGCACCATTTAACTTGGAGTGATGTACATTTGCTAATCCCATGTATGCTCCAGTCCCATATATCTTGATCCTTTGATAGTAAAAACACAGTTTGACAGATGATCATTTGTGCATGTTTCTGGTCTGAACTTGAGTCTGCAATATCAAAAATCAGGTGAAAGTGAAAACAATTACAGTCTCATAAGAAATGAGAATGTGTGCGAGAGGAATAGGTTCAGTTGAATCCTTGTACCAGGGACGTGATTCTTCTTCAGTTCAGCTGATTTCAGAGTTTTTGTTACAAATAAGCTATAGTACAATTCTTTACTGGACATCCTAAATTTTAGGTTATTTCAGTTATTATTGAGTGTTTCAGCAAGAAGCAATGACATCCCTATTATACATTGCCCCACTACCCCACCAGGACAAAGTAGGGCTATATGCACAATGATGTTTGAGCTCACATCTAAGGATTTGAGTAGGTCCATAACATGGGGAAAACGCATATAATTCAACCTTTATGTTTCTTGATGCTTGTCCATGCATTTACGCCTTGTACTGTCTGGCCTTGACTCTTCTCTTTTTTTCTGTTCAGGTCCACAAGGCCTTGGAGACCCAATGGGACCTGGGGGTGCACCCATGGGTCCTGGAGGTACTCCCATGGGTGCTAGGAGTGCACCCACGGGCCCAGGTCCAATGGGTCCTGGAGCAGCTGGTGGCAACATTGGAAGACTACTGAGTGATCTTCCAATGGGAGGTCCTGGTATGAGGGAGGAGAGTATGTTTGGGTCAGGCCCAGGTCCTGGAGATCCACAGTCAAGACCAGGCCAAGGTGCTCCTGTAAACATGGGGCGACCAGGTAGGTGGTATATAGTCATGTGGTGGTGCAGATTAAAATGTAACAAAGTAAGTATCCATACGGGTTTGCATTAACAAATAGCAGACGACATATTTTATTTCCTCTTGTGACAGAGAGGTCAATTGATATGAGAGGACCAGGATAATGAGGCAATGCCAAGAGACTGATTCTGTGCTTGCTATCTACTGTTAAAGACAAGATGATGAGCAGAAAGTGTCAAGTAGTCCAATAAAGGACCATTACTTCTCTGTGTTCTTCCTGTTGTGTGAAAAATGCATGGTTGTAACTGGCTGTTATCAGCAATGTCACATATTTTCTTATTAAGTCTGTGTGTGAACACAGACTGGCTTTCCTCAAAATTCTTTTTCTTTCTTTCTTTCTTTCTTTCTTTCTTTCTTTCTTTCTTTCTTTCTTTCTTTCTTTCTTTCTTTCTTTCTTTCTTTCTTTCTTTCTTTATTCACTTTCTAACTTACTTACTTGGTCAGCTTTTCTCGGACACTATTGTTCAGAGAAGTATGAAACTTGTCATGGTTGTAGACCTAGCTAGTAACTAAGTTGTGCATATTGTTTGGAATAGTCATGATGTTGAAAATTGTGCAAATTAGGGGCAAATTTGTGGAAATTTTAAATCCTGCATATCTGCAAAAGTTTTCTAGATAGAGTTGTCATTCAGAGCTTGACATGCTGGCTGTTGCTAAGGCAAAATCTTACAGTATGCAAACAAAGTTGAGAAGTTGAATTTATGTTAAATTTACTGAATTTCCTTGGCATACACAAATTCCCACCCACCCACCCACACACACAAGGTGGTCCCTGTTTCCTCAGACAGTCAGTTATGCAACCAGACATAATTGTCCTGTGACAGCCTGGCCCCCAGGCCTATCAGTACACAGACAGTGGTGCTGGGGGCCCAGTGCTGTGGGCTGGCCCTTCTGTCCCGAGGGAGACTGTGTTGGTAGCTGCATATAGTAAAACCCCCATTAGCAGGGATATTTTTACAATGGACAGCGGTCACCTTAAATATATACCAAAATCTGCCACACTGAACGCTTTAGAAAAGCTGTAATCAGTACATGTATTTGGATTGTTTTCTCAAACTGTTACCTTTGCACCAGTGCACATCCCCTTAGCCAGGTTCTTCAGCCCACACAGTGTAATTTCTTTACCATCTCTAACAGTGGACTGTCAGCCAGCCAGTATGTTTGTGGACTAACACCAGGATTAGGTTATCAACCACTTGGTGGGGGACTATAGGTTTGCACCTCGTCCGTCCGTCCTTCTGTCTTTCCGTCCCACTGTTCGTCCGTCCGAAGCTTCTCCGGGCCATATTTCCAAAATCATAACACCCACAGCTACCAAATTTAATGTGTTTGTACTTCAGAGGTGTATCGTGTGCCAAAAGTAGGTCACTAGGTCAAATATCTGGGTCACAGAATACATATGTATGAAAAATCTTGTCCGGGCCATAACTTTTTTGTCCTTTTACTTAGAGTCATGAAATGTTACACAAATGTGAAGCTTAGTCTAAGAAAGTGTCATAAAGCAAAACTATGTCACTAGGTTAAATATTTGGGTCACCACGATATGTAAATATACAGAAATTTCAGGTCCTGACTGTAATTTTCTTTTCTTTTGGACCTCTTTTTATGAAATTTTACATGATAATGTACCTTGACCCAAAAGTGTGTCATGAGGGGAAATTAGGTCACTAGGTCAAATATATAGATCACAGTATAAAATTCTGTGTAAAACCTTGTCAGCACCAAATTTCTTATACCATAATACCTACAGCTGCTGACTTTGTTATGTGCATACTTCTTGGGGTGCTGGAGTGTAGCATGGCAAAAAGCAGGTCACTAGGTTCAAAATCTAGGTCACAATGTGAAATCCATGTAAAAACTTGTTGGGGCCATAACATTTTTGTTCTTTTACTTAGATTGATGAAATTTTACACAGATGTGAAACTTAACATGGAAATGTGTCGTAAAGTAAAATTAGGTTACTAGGTCAAATATTTGGGTCACAGTAATACATAAATGTACAGTATTTTCATGTCCTTACTGTAATTCTTAAAAAATTTTGACTTCTTGTTGTAAAATTTTACTGATAATGTATTGTGACCTAAAAGTGTGTCACGATGCAAAACTAGGTCACTAGGTCAAATATCTAGGTCACAGTGTAAACTCCATGTAAAACCTTGTCCATGCCATATTTCCCTTACTATAAGACCTACAGCTACCAAATTTATTATTTTAATACTACCACCGCGTCCAATTGTCTGACAACTGACCAAAATTGTCAAGACCCTGTGTGTCGCACAATGGTCAGAGTGGATAGCTTACATTCGAAAGGCGACGAGTTCGAATCCATGTGTCTCACTTCATTTTAATATAATATACTTTAATAATACAAGTCTTATTGAGCAGCTCAAGGATGTAATAGGAAGAGGGAAGGAAAGAAAGAAGAAAGGGAAAGAAAGAAGGAGGGAGAGAGAGAGAGAGAAAGAAAGAAAGAAAGAAAGAAAGAAAGAAAGAAAGAAAGAAAGAAAGAAAGAAAGAAACCAACCAACCAACCAACCCATAGTAGAAACAACCGATGCTCTGCTATATGGACGGGTTTAAAGTCTTTAAATGTAACAAGACAGTCAATTTTAGAAATAAAAACAAGTATACATGTGCCATAACATGTTCATACCTGTAGCTTTGAGCTTATATTGAAACGTTATCAGTCTTATTGGAATATGTAGTATTATAGAGAGTATGCTTAAGTTCATTTTTCAATCAACTTGATATGACCCTGTCCCACATTTATATTTCTGTTACCCTCCCCCCCCCCCCAATGGATGAAACGTATTGAAGTGGATAAATTTATGTAGATTAATATATTTAGTAATTATGGTTTGTTTGGCAGGATTTCTTCTTTCACAATGAAGCTCTGCATTTAGCTAATTCATATTTTGTCTACTATGTGGGTTGTCTTTTCTGAATATTTAGCTTAGACAAGGAGCGGCTACTCAGAGAGACCTGTACGGGGTAATAGGCTCCAAAACATGTTGAGTAGCTACCTGCTGAAGACCCTTTAATTTATTTTGGCTCATACAGCCTATGTCAATATTTTACAGAGGAACGTGTGCATTATGGACAATAGTTATTCTATATGTATATAGGTTAGACAGGGACAGGTTAGCTGAGGATAGTAAAGAGTTTGGACTGCGGAATAGGGTAATGACCACTAGGAAGTGGTTCTGGGCAAAAAAACAAATACAATACTTATAAACATGTAGAGCTACTGGCAGCGTAGTGGTAGAGCGTGTGTCTTTGAAACAGAAGGTGGTGAGTTCGAATCTATTGGTCGTCCTTTTGTCCATTCTAGGGCCTATATTTATTTTTTTAATGTGAATGTTATATATATGTATATATATATGTAATATGTATATGTGTATATATATATATGTGTATATGTATATATATATGTATATATGTATGTAAATATATATATATATATATATATGTATGTGTATATGTATATATTATGCATACATATATGTGTATATATATGTATATATGTATGTAAATATATATGTATTTATGTATATATATATATATATATATATATATATATATATATATATATATATATATATATATATATATATATATATATATATATTTGGACAGCTGATTTTAAATTAAGCCAAAAGTTAAACATCAATTTCAACATCACGAGAGGGGTTCATATAGATGGTGCCTGCTCCCCAATCATTTTTTCTTTCAAGAAATAAAAGTTTAAACCTACATCAAGAAACTTAACGTGTAAACATAATTTTGCACATATAATTTTGGGTTACCCAGAAATCTGGTTTTTTAATCGCTCATCACATTTTAACTAAGTTATTCTTTACTAATTATTCAAAATATAACGTGTCATGGCAGATCTTTAAATTTGTTTTTATTTATTTATATATTTATTTTTAAATTTTTTTATTTGCTTGTTTGTGTGTTCATTCATTCGTCCGTCCGTTCATTCATTTATTTTGTATGTATTGAATGACAGTTCCTTAATTTTTATTTTATCACAATTAAAAGTGCTGTTATCGACCTGTACTAGCATTTTTATTCCGTACTGCAGCTCTATTTTAAACAAAACTGAACTTCATTTTGCATTCAGTTACTTCGTGATGTGTGATGCTTGGAAGCAGAATTACCAGAAGTTTCGCTTATTTCTCAATCCCTTTCCTTGCACTTTCAAACAAAAGCATGTTTAAAATAATGTTCAGTGTCCAATGAAACTCATCCCTTGTATAATGACATGGTTTCCTATTATCATTATTATTGCACCGAGGCAAGCAAGATACTTACCCAGTCTTGAATTCAACACAGAAAGACTCCTAAGAGCCAGGTATTATTACTATGTGTATCACAAAACTTGCAAAACTCACTTGCTAGGAATGTGGCCGCTTGTACAGCGTGTCTAATAGCGTTAGTGAATACGTGAATTGGACCCCATAGGTCCTAATGCTTGTTGTAATTTCAGGATGAGATGCCCAAAATATTTGATTTGACGATACCAACGCCCCACAAGAACTAGGTAGCTTTAGGTTTAACCAGGGAAAATTTTTCCATATAAAAAGTACAAAAGTTGCGAAAAAAATATCAATTATTTTAATCATTAAATGAAGTTTTTTGTTTTTTTGTGTTGTTGTTTTTTTAGAATATATCAAAATAAATTAATATTGCTCTAGTGAATAATATGCCAAGATCAACACGTATGCAAGATTTGATTTTTTAATCAACAAGTAAATTTTTTTTTTATTTAATCTTAGATATGTATGGTATTAGTAGTTATTATTAGCGAGTATAATGAATAGTGAATATGGCATATGCTATCACAGTGCGCAATTTAAGTCATAAGAAAAGAGGAAGATAGGCTTTATATGTAAAGAATAAGATACTGGGGTAAAAGAAAAGCACGTGGTACTTGTTGCCTTTTCAACATTTTTTGACGACTTTAAGTGAAATGGTCCTACCTATAATTAAGCCTGATTTTTACCTTTCAAGTTTCACATTGTAGCATTTATTACCTGTCTAGGAGCAGAGAAGCATTAACTTAGTATGGAAAAAATAATTTAATGTATATTTGGTGTGGTGAAAGCATTATAGATATGATAGTTTGCTAACAAGCAATAGCAGATGGCACTAAAATGAGCTATTTTGCCGAAAAAGGTGATGTTTAAAGATGCCGTTTCCATGGCAACCAAACACAGATGACTGAGGATAACAGGGCAAAATAATTTTAGGGGACCCAAAAGATAAATAAAAATCATGTTGTAGCTTTCTGTACAGTAGGGTAATTAAATTCTCCAAAATGGGTGTCTGGCCGCTCGCCTAATAATGAAACCCAGAAAATTACTAACACTTAGTGAGCGAGCAGAAATACTCAAAGAACTTGAGGGTAAATCACTGAGACAAATTTTGGGAGAGTATGGCATGTCAAAAGGAGCTGTGGGCAACATTGTCAAAAGAAAAGCAGACATCATGTCAGCTCTTGAGGAAAACATGAGCCCTAAAAGGAGAAGAGTTAACTCATGAACAACTGAATGAGGCAGTGTTTCATTTTGATGCACAGTAAAAACATCCCAGTCTTAGGTCCAATCATGAAACAAAAGGCAAAAACTTTGCTGAAAATTTACATGTACATGTACTATGGTATAGATTTTTGTTTGATAGGAGCTATGTCAAATTGGATGTTGCCTGTTCCCTGTGCAAACTTGCTGATATGTGCAGGCTGGTGACACTCAATAGTTGCACACATAGATTTCTGTAAGAGCTTTGTGGAGTTGAATGTTATATGTATGACAGTGCATAAGTGAGCCAAAGAGTTGATATTAGTAGTCTAGAGATTGTCATTGTTTTAGTCATTTTATGCCCCAGATTTACAAAGCATGGGAATCTGGTGTTGATGTGGTACATGTAACTTTTACTTCATAGTATCAATGGGTTTAGCATCATATTCAAGTGTCATGCATTTATTCAAATATATTTATTATACTTCACGTACACAATACAGTACAGGCACACCATTTTGTAAGAAAGTAAGAAGAAAAAAGAAACAAAGAACTCAACGATGATACATAGTACTTACAGATGGCATGTGAATATTAACAACTTATAAACGATATTATTTTACACATGAACTTGTAAGGATATCACCCAGTTCCTCTCTTGCAAATCCAATTAAACTATTTTTGTCTTCAAGTATATCCAAAATCTCTATTACCATGTGTATCTTTTCATCAAATGTACTTTTCTTTCATTCTGCCAACATGCGTTTTGCAATGTGATATTGAACATTTCCGGACTTATTATCAATGCAACATTTTGCAAGAAAGGAAACAGTTTCATTGTCTATATTATCCATTGTCAGTATCATTTTCAAAACTCTCAAATATAACATTTCTTTTACATGTAATGTGTTGGTCAGGAAAGGCAAAATTTTTGTATGGGTCATTACAGGGAGTTTACACAAGTGTCTTACACTCTTATTCCAAGCTTTCAGTATACCATCTATATGTTTATCTTTCAAATTCCATGCCTGTGCTCCATAAAAAGAATTGCAATATGAATTAAACAATTTCATCATGAGCCTATGACCAACATTATGAAAGTTAGCATACAATTTTGTTCACCGAACTGCAAAAACTACCCCTCTTTTTCGATATTTCTATTTCCTCCGACAAGTTAAATGATATCCAATTTCCCTAAATGTTTCACTTTTGATACCCAGGTTAACTTTTGACCGCCTAAATATAAACAGGACTCATTATTCCGCATTTCAACTTTTGAAAACCTAATACACTGTGTCTTGGGGCAAATTTGGGGCAATTCAAATTAGAAAAGCTCTGTATCTTCCAATGTTTTATTGATATACACAAAATTTAAAATAGTGTATACAGTTAGACTGGCAAGTCCTAGTTTGCATGTTGTTGTTTCCCACTGGTTAGAAAAATTATATACATATATTATAAAATTATTGATTGGACTGCGGAATGCTGACACACCGCGTGAGTTTGCGAAGCAAATGAGGACTGGATTATATCAGCGGCTTCAATCTGCAGCTGAGAGATGGCACTATGTACTGGTTGAAAAATCATCTGGTCAGCCTCTGTCCATGGCAGCCAATGAGGAGCCTCAGCCTCAGTTTGACTGCATGAGAGCAACCAACGGAGACACAACTATTATTATTGTATGTGATTCCAGTTTGTCAGTTATCAGATTTGTCTTCTCCCAGTCCAGACAGTGTAATGGAGCAGCAATATATGTCAGTGACTTTCCAGCACCAGTTGGTAAATTTATAAATACATCTTTTCCTTTCCCAAGATAATCTATAATGTCTAATTGCTTGGTTGAAACCGAAGGGCGACCTATGGCCTCTGCAACAAATTGTACAACTTTTTCAGGTTTGTTTCTTCTGTCGTCGGATTGGCCGCCATCACTTGCCAACACTTCCTTGCTGCGATGTTTACGTTGACATGTAATATGCTTCATTTACACTGTCTGGACTGGGAGAAAACGAATTTGATACTGACGAACTGGAAGCACATACAATAATAATAGTTGTGTCCTCTCTGGTTGCTCTTATGCAGTCAACCTGACGCCTTGCCTCCTCATTGGCTGCCACTAACAGGAGGCTGACCCTATGATTTTTCAACCGGTATGTAGTGCCGTCTGTCGGCTGTGGATTGAAGCCGCTGATATAATCCAGTCCTCCTTTGCTTCGCAAACTCGCGCAGTGTGTCAGTATTTTGCAGTCTGCTCAATAATTCTATAATATTTGTTTGGTTTTTTTTTTCTAACTAGGGGGAAACAACAACATGCAAACGAGGACTTGCCAGTCTAATATACAGTGTACAGGTTTGTGACACGTCAATCTAATGGACAGTGAACAAAAACTGTAGCATTTGAAATTATGCAAATTAGCAGTACTTAAAACATTTAAGAGTTAGATGTCTCCAAAACTATTATAAATATAGGTGTCGTTCCAACTTCAATTTGCAGGCTTGTGACATAGCTGCATCCAATTAAACATAAAAAGAAGCTGCAGCATGCTTTTTGACATAGCTGCATAAAAAATATTTTTGCAGGAGTTCAATAAATACTGAATAGGCAATCTTTAAAAGTTTTCTAGGCACATAGACTGATTTGCTGACAGCAAATCAAATTTTTTTAGTTTCCTGCATACAGTTTTGCCCTTTTCCGTTCAACTGTCTGGCATTAAAACTCTCCCGTTTGTGTCGCGCATATGTCCAAAAGCATTTGAGGTACAACCATGAAACTCTGTGGAAACATCTATCAGTATATGAAGGTGTGCACCTGGGGTTTTGTTTGTCTCTTAGATTAATTATACATTGTTAATTAATCATTAATTAACTGAGGGAAAATGATGATTCGATGTTAGGCTTGTCAGATTTGTGTCGCAAGGGTATTTGAGGTACACATGTGAAGCTTGGTGGGAACATAAATCAACATATAAGAAATGCACCTGGGGTTATGTTTGCCTCATGGATTCATTATCCCACTTTTATATTATATTGTCAAAAACAATTTTGAAGATGCAAGTGTCATGTAAGTTATGTGTGTATAATGATAATCCATCTAAAGATTTCTCAATACATGTATGTGTGAATTCTTCCACTAGTTACATGCTATATTCTTTCCAATGCTGGTGGGGGCAATGACAGGTGAGGGCATCCGTGTGCTTTGGACACTTTTTATCTCCCGCCCACAAAGTGGGGGGGGAGATATAGTAATGACGACCGTCCGTGCGTCCGTCCCACATTTCTTGCTTGGATATCTCAAGAACAGATTAAGCTAGGATCATGAATTTTTTACAGTAGGTCACCCTTATAAGTGTTCACGTCGAGTTCAAAGGAGAGTGACCTTGACCCCATTTCAAGGTCACCAGGGTCATTTATCTGTAAACTTTTTGCGCGCGATATCTTAAGAACCGTATATGATAGGATGATGAAATTTTCACAGTTGATCACTCTTGTTAGGGTCTACATCGAGTTCGAAGGTGTGTGACCTTGACCTAGTTCCAAGGTCACCAGCGGCTATTCAATTTTCTTTGAATTTGTTGTATGCAATATCTGAAGAAACAAGTGAGCTAGGATCACTTAACTTTTACAGTTGATCAACCTTGTAAGGTTCTATGTCATGCTTGAATGACCTTGACCTTGACCTAATTTTAAGGTCACCAGAGGCAGTTCATCCATCCCACATTTCTTGCGTGCGATATCTCAAGAACCAGTAAAGCTAGGATCATGAATTTTTTACAGTAGGTCTCCCTTATTAGTAGTCACATCAAGTTCAAAGGAAAGACACCTTGCCCCATTCAAGGTCACCCAGGGTCACTTCTCTGTGAATTCCTTACGCGCAATATGTTCAGAACCAGATAAGATAGTATAATAACTTTTACAGTTTATCATTCTTGTTAGGGTCTATATCGAGTTAGTAGGTCAGTGACCTTGACCTTATGTCAGGGTCACTAGTGGCATTTCAATTATGTCTCCCGGTGGAAGCTGGGGGACATATTGTTTTAGTGCCCGTTTCTTCCGCTTCTTCTTCTTCTTCTTCTTCTTCTTCTTCCTCCTCCTCCTCCTCCTCCTCCTCCTCCTCCTCCTCCTCCTCCTCCTCCTCCTCCTCCTCCTCCTCCCCCCCCCCCTTCTCCTCCTCCTCCTCCTCCTCCTCCTCCTCTTCTTCTTCTTCAACACTTGGTTTCCGTGCGATAAGTCTTGAAGGCCTTGACAGAATTTGATGAAACTTGGTAGGATTATGTATCTAGGCTAGACCTAGGTTGGGATTGTATTTGGGTGACCTTGACCTAATTTTCAAGGTCACAGGGTCACTTATGTGAAATTGGTTTCCATGCGATAAGTCTTGAAGAACTTGATAGAATTTGATGAAACTTGGTAGGATAATGTATCTAGGCAAGACCTTGGTTGGGATTGTATTTGGGTGACCTTGACCTAATTTTCAAGGTCACAGGGTCACTTATGTGAAATTGGTTTCCATGTGATGTCTTGAAGAACTTGATAGAATTTGATGAAACTTGGTAGGATAATGTATCTAGGCAAGACTTAGGTTGGGATTGTATTTGGATGACCTTGAGCTAATTTTCAAGGTCACAGGGTCACTTATGTGAAATTGGTTTCCGTTCGATAAGTCATGAAGAACTTGATGGAATTTGATGAAACTTGGCAGGATTATGTATCTTGGCAAGACCTAGGTTGGGATTGTATTTGGATGACCATGAGCAAATTCTCAAGGTCACAGGGTCACTTATGTGAAGTTGGTTTCCGTGCGATAAGTCTTAAAGAACATAATGGAATTTGATGAAACTTGGTAGGATTATGCATCTTGGCAAGACTTAGGTGAGGATTGTATTTGGATGACCTTGAGCGAATTTTCAAGGTCACAGGGTCATTTATGTGGAATTGGTTTCTTTGCAATAAGTCTTGAAGAACTTGATGAAAATTGCTATAGTAATGTATCTAGGTGAGAGCTAAAATAGGATTGTAATTTTCAAACAAACTTGGTCATTTGTAATTTGTTATCACCTGTAGCTCATTCAGAGACGTAAGTGTTCCACCGGGAGACATTTGATTTTCTGTTGGAAAATCAGTCTGTTCTAGTTCTCTTTGACTTTGTTGTATGCAGTATTTGATTTAAGGTTATTTTTAGCTCAGGTGACTTGTCAGTCAGCTGAGCTTATCTTATGGTCCTCCGTCCGTCGTCCGTCCGTCCGTCCGTCCGTCAACAATTTACATTTTTGACTTCTTCTCCGAAACCGTCAGCGGGATCCACTTCAAACTTGGTGGGGATGTGCCTTGGGTGAGTCTCTACCAAGTTTGTTCAAATGGTCCATTGATTTTTGGATTTTTAATGAATTTTTTTGTTCTTTTTTGGGCAAATCTTAAAAAATCTTCTTCTCTGAAACCGCTCACCCAATTACTTTGATATCACACAGAAACACTCCCTGGGACACTTAGTTCTTAATTTTTTCACCAGGTGGCACTGCATTTTTTTTCTATTTTTTTATGAATTTTTGTGTGTTCTAGCTATTTTCGACTTCTTCTCCAGAACCATCACTCAGATTAAGCTGAAACATGGTGGATATGTTCCTTGTAGAAGGGTCAAACAAAGTTGTTCACTATGTGAGAATGCTGCAGATTCCTGATTTTTAACGATTTTTTCCATTCGGGTACTTATCGGTCAATGCAGCTTTCCTATTGATTACTATGGAAGTCAATGAGCTTTCTAATGCTAATTCACATTTTCAACTTCTTCTCCAAAACCGTCATCCAGATTAACTTCAAACTTGGTGGGGATGTACCTTGGGTGAATGTCTACCAGGTTTGTTCAATTGGTCATGTTCCAGTGATTTTTGGATTTTTAATGAATTTTTTTGTTCTTTTTTTGGACAAATCTTAAAAAATCTTTTTCTCCAAAACCGCTTACTCAATCACTCAATCACTCTGATATCACACGAGAAGACACCTAGGGACTCTGTGTTCTTAATTTGTTGACCAGGTGGCACTGCAATTTTTTACTAATTTTTTATGAATTTTTGTGTGTTCTAGCTATTTTCGACTTCTTCTCCAGAACAGTTACTCAGATTAAGCTGAAACGTGGTGGATATGTTCCTCGAAGAAGGGTCAAACAAAGTTGTTCACTATGCTGCAGATTCCTGATTTTTACCTCAGCTGACTTGTCAGTCAGCTGAGGTTTTTTGAGGGTCCGTCGTCCGTCCGACCGTCGTCCGTCCGTCGTCCACAATTCACATTTTCGACTTCTTCTCAAAAACCGTCAGCCAGATTCACGTTAAACTTGGTGGAGATGTGCCTTGGGTGGGTCTCTACCAAGTGTCTTCAATTGGTCACGGTCCAGTGATTTTTGGATTTTTAATGAATTTTTTTTATTCTTTTTTCTGGTAAATCTTAAAAAAAATCTTCTTCTCTGAAAGCACTTACCCAATTGCTTTGATATCACAAAGGAACACTCCCTGGGACTCCTAGTTCTTAATTTGTTCACCAGGTGGCGCTGCGATTTTTTCATAATTCTTTATGAATTTTTGTGTGGTAAAGCTATTTTCGACTTCTTCTCCAGAACCATCTCTCAGATTAAGCTGAAACATGGTGGATCTGTTCCTTGTAGAAGGGTCAAACAAAGTTGTTCATGATGTGGGAATGCTGTGGATTCCTGATTTTTAACGATTTCTTCAATTCTTGTACTTGTCGGTCAATGCAGCTTTCCTATTGATTACTATGGAAGTCAATGGGCATTCTAATGCTTATTCACATTTTCGACTTCTTCTCCAAAACCGTCATCCAGATTGACTTCAAACTTGGTGGGGATACACCTTGAGTGGATCTCTACCAAGTTGTTCAAATGGTCACGCTCCATTCATTGTTATATTTTTTTTGAATGCACCTTTACTATTGATTACCATGTAAGTGAATGGGCATTCTAATGCTAATTTACATTTTCGACTTCTCCAAAACCATCATCCAGATTTGCTTCAAACTAGGTGGCAATGTACCTTGGGTGGGTGTCTACCAGGTTTGTTCCAATGGTCATGTTCCAATGAATTTGGATTTTTTTATGATTTTTTTTCAAAAATCTCTACAAAAGTTTTAATGGGAAAGTTTAACATGGGAATTTCTTGTAATGGTCATAACCTAATAATATTGACCAGATTTACTTCAAACTTGGTGGTGATGTGCCTTGGGTGGATCTCTATCAAGTGATTTCAAATGGTCATGCTCTATTGATTTTTGGATTTTTTATGAATTTGTTTGTTCTTTTTTGGGGCAAACCTTCAAAATTCTTCTCCTCTGAAACCGCTCACCCAATTGCTTTGATACCGTTCATAGACACTCCCGGGGACACTTAGTTCCCAATTTGTTCACCAGGTGGCGCTGCAATTTTTTTCTATGAATTTTTTGTATGGTTTTGCTATTTTTCACTTGTTTTCAGAACTGTCCCTCAGATTAAGCTGAAATGTGACGGATATGTTTGTTGTGGAAGGGTCAAACAGTTGTTTAGTAGGTGGCACTGCTTTGGGTTCCTGATTTTTAAGGATTTTCAATTACGGTACTTACCAGTCAGTGGAGCTTTCCTATTGATTACTATGTAAGTCAATGGCCATTCTAATGCTAATTCACAGGACAACTGACACGAAATTTACTGTTTATTTGATAACTTGAGATCTGTTTTGAGTTAGCTACACATGTGAATTATTCTGTATGATGGTCATGCTGAGACAGTACATGAATGACCTTGACCTCGTTTGTGGGGTCACAGTGCAACATACATGAATTTTACTCTTCGTTATAACTTGAGAACTACTTGAACTTTGATGTTGCACATGTTAGTGTTCTTTTATAATGGTCAGACTTACTCAGAACATGGGTGACCTTGATCCTTTCCCAAGTTCATAGATCTGCAGGTGTGATGAATGTCAAGATCAGCTGAGGCACGGGCTGTTCACACAGCCCTCTTGTTAACGATTTTTTCCATTCGGGTACTTATCCGTTAATGCAGCTTTCCTGTTGATTACTATGGAAGTCTATGAGTATTCTAATGCTTATTCACATTTGCGACTTCTTCTCCAAAACTGTCATGCAGATTAACTTCAAACTTGGTGGGGATGTACCTTGGGTGGGTGTCTACCAAGTTTGCTCGAGTGGTCATGTTCCAATGAATTTTGGTTTTTTTATGATTTTTTTTTTCAAAAATCTTTACAAAAGTTTTAACATGGGAATTTCTTCTTATGGTTATAACTTAGATAATTTTGGCCAGATTTACTTCAAACTAGGTGGGGATGTGCCTTGGGTGGATCTCTACCAAGTTTGTTCAAATGGTCACGCTCTGTTGATTTTTGGAATTTTTATAATTTTTTTTCGTTTTTTGGGGGCAAATCTTAAAAACTCTTCACCTGTGAAACTGCCCACCCAGTTGTTTTGATATCGTTCATAGACACTCCCAGGGACACATAGTTCCCAATTTGTTCACCAGGTGGCACTGCAATTTTTTCTAATTTTTTTTAATGAATTTTTTATATGGTTTTGTTAACTTTCACTTGTTCTCAGAACTGTCACTCAGATTAAAGTGAAATGTGATGGATATGTTCTTGTGGAAGGGTCAAACAAAGTTGTTTGCTAGGTGGCACTGCTTTAGATTCTTGATTTTTAAGTATTTTCAACTCGGGTACTTATCGATCAATGCAGCTTTCCTATTGATTACTATGGAAGTCAATGGGTATTCTAGTGCTAATTCACCGGACAACTGACACAAAATTTACTGTTTGCTTGATAACTTGAGATCTGTTTTGAGTTAGTACTGTGATGTTGCACATGTTAATGTTTTTGTATGAAGGTCACGCTCAGACAGTACATGAATAACTTTGACCTCATTTCTGGGGTCACAGTGCAACACACATGAATTTTACTCTTCGTTATAACTTGAGAACTACTTGAACTTTGATGTTGCACATGTTAGTGTTCTTTTATAATGGTCAGACTTACTCAGAACATGGGTGACCTTGATCCTTTCCCAAGTTCATAGATCTGCAGGTGTGATGAATGTCAAGATCAGCTGAGGCATGGGCTGTTCACACAGCCCTCTTGTTAACGATTTTTTCCATTCGGGTACTTATCGGTTAATGCAGCTTTCCTGTTGATTACTATGGAAGTCTATGAGTATTCTAATGCTTATTCACATTTGCGACTTCTTCTCCAAAACTGTCATGCAGATTAACTTCAAACTTGGTGGGGATGTACCTTGGGTGGGTGTCTACCAAGTTTGCTCGAGTGGTCATGTTCCAATGAATTTTGGTTTTTTTATGATTTTTTTTTCAAAAATCTTTACAAAAGTTTTAACATGGGAATTTCTTCTAATGGTTATAACTTAGATAATTTTGGCCAGATTTACTTCAAACTAGGTGGGGATGTCCCTTGGGTGGATCTCTACCAAGTTTGTTCAAATGGTCACGCTCTGTTGATTTTTGGAATTTTTATAATTTTTTTTCGTTTTTTGGGGGCAAATCTTAAAAACTCTTCACCTGTGAAACTGCCCACCCAGTTGTTTTGATATCGTTCATAGACACTCCCAGGGACACATAGTTCCCAATTTGTTCACCAGGTGGCACTGCAATTTTTTCTAATTTTTTTTAATGAATTTTTTATATGGTTTTGTTAACTTTCACTTGTTCTCAGAACTGTCACTCAGATTAAAGTGAAATGTGATGGATATGTTCTTGTGGAAGGGTCAAACAAAGTTGTTTGCTAGGTGGCACTGCTTTAGATTCTTGATTTTTAAGTATTTTCAACTCGGGTACTTATCGATCAATGCAGCTTTCCTATTGATTACTATGGAAGTCAATGGGTATTCTAGTGCTAATTCACCGGACAACTGACACAAAATTTACTGTTTGCTTGATAACTTGAGATCTGTTTTGAGTTAGTACTGTGATGTTGCACATGTTAATGTTTTTGTATGAAGGTCACGCTCAGACAGTACATGAATGACTTTGACCTCATTTCTGGGGTCACAGTGCAACACACATGAATTTTACTCTTCATTATAACTTGAGAACTACTTGAACCTTGATGTTGCACATGTTAGTGTTCTTTTATAATGGTCAGACTTACTCAGAACATGGGTGACCTTGATCCTTTCCCAAGTTCATAGATCTGCAGGTGTGATGAATGTCAAGATCAGCTGAGCATGGGCTGTTCACACAGCCCTCTTGTTTATTTACTTGAGTATATGTTTACCATGACACCCAGGGTAGAGGTACAGTTAACATATCTTCCCCATTTAAGCACAATATCAGAAACATGCCAGTCTGTACCTGCTAAATATACAGTTATCTTTGTTTTAAAATTATGTGGGCGGGAGATATGGACAGCGTCAGCGTCAACTTGTTAGTTGTTGTGATAGGGAACATTATGTCAAATTGTTGTTGATGTGTCCATGATCCTTTTTATTTTGATTTTTTTTTTTTTTTTTTTTTTTTGAAATTTTCTGGTAATTTTCAGGACATTTATTTTGTTTATATACAATTAATGTTTAGATCAAAAGGGAATCAATTACTGTCATCGCTTTCACCATGGCCTGGGTAAATCATGAGTAATAAACCCAGTAGTTTATACATATTTCGGTATCGTTGGGCTTCGGGACTCAAGTACCAGCACTGTGTGGTCTGTTTCTTTGTGTTTGTGCACACTACCCCCTAAATCACGACCTATCTTCCGCTTACTGTGTTTATGCACTCTAGCCCCTAAAATCAAAAGTTACCTTCCACAGACTGTGTTTATGAACACTAACCCTGAAACCAAAAGCTATCTTCCATGGACTGTATTTATGCACACCAGTCCTTAAATCAAGAACTATCTGCCACAGACTGTGTTTATGCATACTAGCCTTTAAATTAAAAAACTGTCAACAGATTCTGTCCTCGGGGTCCGGCAGGACTTTGGTAGACCACCAGGCACTGGACCACAACATAATATGGAGTTTCAAGCAGCTCCAAGACTGGGAGGCCCAGTGTCAGCATCAAATGGACCGCCCCCAGGTGGTACGAGACCACCAGACACCTCACAGGCAGTAAGTACTTTACATTTTACCTCTCCCTCTTGTATTAACCTTCCACTGGTAAATTTTTTTGGCAGCGAAAGCAGCATTTGGGCGGCATGCAGCGGTGAACAGCGGCAGAGAGCAGCAGAGAGCAGCAGCCAGCGGCATACAGCGGCAGTCAGTCTGTATGAATCATAAAAACAACTTTTAAATTTATCCAACTGAGTGACAAAATTTCAATTCCCTTTTACCAGCAACTGGACAGTTTTAAGCTTATCTAAATGCAAATATACAGCACTGTATTATGACCCCTATGTGCCATGAAACACTGACACAAAAGTAGAAGTTCAAAAGAAAATTTTTGAATGTAGAAATTTTCAAAATTGAATTTTATCACTTAAAATTCATTAAAAACGTGTCAAATAAATTGGTCCTTAATGGACAGAATCGGAAATTTCCAACTTTTCTTGATATTCATCACTATGACAAATTTTGTTTTATTGCTTTACCTTTGAAGTACAAAGCAAAAATAAATTATTTCATTTATTTTCATTAAATATGTATATACCTTTCCATGTACATGATGTAACCAATGTCTGTTTTTCTGATGATGACAGATTATGTATACTTTACTTTTATTCATTGAATGCATGTGCACATAGCTCTGTATTGATGTGATATATATGTATATAATAAAAGCTATACAGCTCTAACTCAATAAATGCATGTGTGAAAACAGAATTGTTTGCCGCTAAACTCTGTTTAAATGGAAGATTAACTTGAATGGAATTGAACTGACAGGCATGGGTAAATGAAAATAAAGCTAACTGATGTGTATATGTATGTAAGTGAATGAACTGATCAATATAATGGAATGGAGCTAAACTGAAGTGTTATGTACCATAAATGAGCAGTTTCCTTTCCTTTCTATTCACGTGGATTCATATTTTACATTTTATACAATGCAGTTGTTAGTACAGAGTGGCAGCCAGCAGCAGATACCTGTGGTGGGCGGCAGACAGCGGCTTACAGCGGCGAAAGGCTCTCTGCCGCCGACCGCCGCTGTATGCTGCTCTGTGCCGCTGCCTGCCGCTCTCTGCTGCTGTTCACTGCTGTCTGCCGCCCAAATGCTGGTTTTGCTGCCGAAATAATTTACTAGTGTTCTATGGTGTGGCGTGAGCACAATGCACCCGGGAAAGCTGTAGACTTTGGGCTTGTTATTAGACTTGTTTATCTTATGCTTAGCCCTCAATCAGCAAGAAATTACAGTGAAAACGTGTAGAAGGTTCTAGCCCTGCCTAAAAGAGGGCACTGCAGTCACTGGAGGGCTAGGGTTGTGCATTTCCATTACTTTACATTGTAATTTGCAACTTAATAACTTGAAAACGAAGGTGGAGTTTACATTAATATTTTCTATGTAAGATTGAAAAGAATTTTTCGCTTGAGTATAAATTTTTCTAGCAACTGTTGGACCAATATTGACAAAGAAGTCATTAGATTGCATCACAATTTAATGACTTCTTTGTCAATATTGGTCCAACACTTGCTAGAAAATTGATACTCAAGGGAAAAAATCTTTTCAATCTTACCTAGAAAATATTAATGTAAACTCCACCTTCCACTTTACTTATGTGGATGAGGAACAAATTAAAAAAGTAATACGTAATTTAAATCCTAAAAAAAGTGCAGGAGTGGACAATATATCCTCAATTCTGCTTAAACTTTGCTCAGAAGCATTAATCAAACCCCTGACCTTGATCATAAATCAGTCATTAAAAAATGGCATTTTTCCAAATAAATTAAAAATAGCTAAAGTAATACCAATTTTTAAAAAAGATGGTCAGCATGATCTCAACAACTACAGACCTGTATCTCGTCTACCCTCTATTTCCAAAGTTCATGAAAGAGTTGTTCACACACAGGTCTTTCAATATTTCACAGAGAAGGGTTTATTTTATAATCATCAATATGGATTCAGGAAAATGCACTCTACAGAAACGGCAGTTCTGGAACTTATTGATAGATTACATGCAGAACTTGATGAGAAAAAACTGCCAATTGCATTCTTTTTAGATCTTTCGAAGGCCTTTGACACTATAGACCATAATATACTCCTCAAAAAGCTTGAACACTATGGGATCTTATATACTGAGCTACAGTGGTTTAACAGCTACTTAAGTAACAGATCTCAGTATGTTGAAATTGAAAATGTTAAATCATCTTGTCAGGAAATTACTACTGGAGTCCCCCAAGGATCTATCCTGGGCCCTCTTCTATTTCTTATTTACATAAATGACCTGTCCACAGCCAGTAATTTTACCTCAATTATGTATGCTGATGACACAAACCTATTAAGCACAGTCTGTAATTTTAACTCCCAAACATTGTCTCAATCTTAATTATCCGATCAAATAAATAAAGAACTAAAAAAAGTTAGTGATTGGCTGGCTGTCAATAAACTATCACTAAATGTAAATAAAACTAAGTTCATGATCTTCCACTCCAAACAAAAATACTTATCCCCTCACCAAGTACCAAACATAATGATTAACAACAAACCAGTTGAGAAAGTGGAGAGTTTAAATTTTTAGGTGTCTTGATTGATCATAGCCTTACCTGGAATAAGCATGTAAATATTATTTCAAACAAATTATCACGGGTATGTGGCATACTTTCCAAACTGAAAAACCTACTGCCCAAACACATTCTCCAATTGATTTACAATGCCATATTCTTATCTCATTTGAACTATGGAATAACTTCATGGGGGTTCCACTCCTGTGGCAGACTAATCAAGCTGCAAAAGAAAGCAATAAGATGGATCAGCAATAGCAAATACAATACACATACATTCCCCCTTTTTCAAAGAATGTGGCCTGCTTAAATTTAATGACATATTTAAGTTATCCTGTATCAAAACAAATTATAAATTCAAAAATCATATGTTACCCTACTACTTTAACACTCTGTTTGATGCTAATCAACAAGGGCCACAAATTGAGCGAACTAGAAGAACGGTAGTGCCCCCAAGCAGATTTGAGGCAACAATCCATGACATTCCAATCTTAACCCCAACCATGCCAATACTCTTCACAAATACTAAATTTAATCAATCACGTATTAGACATAAAATACCAGACTTGCTTAATGAAAATTACTTACCGGAGATAGTCATGACAAAGATCGACACTCACTCTTTTAAAGGTTTCTCGCAGTATGCTAAGAATTATATTGTTAACAATTATGAGACCAACTGTAACATTAACTGTCATGTATGTAATAAGCCATAATTGGTCTACTTAAATTTATTTTGCGTGCAGTGTATGAATCATTGTTAAGTACTGTAATAAATTTATGTATCTTGAGGGTGGCCTGCACGATAGCGACTCACTGGAGTCTTAGTGCAGAGTCTCCCGGTTTAAACATCTGAAGACTATACTATGTACACAATATATATTTAGACCGAATAAAGCATCTGTCAATTGTCAACTGCACATAGACATACCAAATTTCAGACAGTAAGTCTAGATGCTTATCTAAATATCTCAAAAAAATCATATAACCACAGCTTTTAATGTGACCAGTTTATTTAAGGTTACTTTAACATGCAAACTAATGGGAATACACAGCCCTAGCCCTCTGTATTTTGTGTATTTGGTTGTGTATTGGGGTGAATCACACTTCAGATCTAATTCTGACCTTTCCTATTTTGAGGCACTGCTGGCAATTGGAGCATTAACATGTAAATTTTAGCATGTTTCATCATATGTTTATTTGTAATCTTTTAGATTGGCTTTGTGCTCTTACTTTTTTAGCTCTGCTGACCAAAGGTCGCAGAGCTTATGTGACCGCTTGTGTTTGTCTGTCCGTCCATCTGTAAGCTTTTGCTTGTTAGCACGATAGCGTCCACAGTTTTCAAGTTAGTCCAATATAACATTCAGGAATTTTAGGGGGTATGAAAATCTAGGCTGAGTTTGATATTGGTGAAGCCACCTACATTATTATGTAACATAGGGGTCAAAATGTGAAAATCTTTTGAATGCAGTAGCATCTTTAATTTTTGGCGGATCTTCACCAAATTTGGTGGGATTGTGGGGGAGGTCAGAGTCTAAGTTGGTAATGATACTAGTGGCACCACCTATAATTTGACAGAAATTATGAGCCAAAATGTGTTTTAAGATGTAAAATTCCATATTTGGTAAAGTGATTGGATTAGACTTGCTAAATATATATGATATGTAGACCATGGCTTAAGGTAGAATGCTATGTAATATCAGTGACCTTGATCAATTTTTGTTAGGTCACCATGCCTGTAAAGTTGAAAAGGTGATTTTGTAATGGCTGGGCGTAGCTTGGACATTAATGGCAAAGAGAATTGAGCCTCCAGATCAAAATTGCACTTGATTACGCATGTGTAAAACTGTACTTGGTGACCTGCTTTTTGGGTCACTGTGACCCAGTAGTTGTGGAGTTTGGTGCTTGTCCAAGTTTATTGTTTTTCGTCAATAACTCGAAAAGTTATTATGCGATTTGACTAAACAGACTATATATAGAAAGCTGGATGTTGGGCGCATATTTTGAACATAACAGTTTTTTAATCCGAGTTGAAGGTCAAGGTCAAATTGCCAGTTTGAATATTGGGGTTATCTTGTGAATGCTCTGCACCCCACAATTCTGGAGATAGGCCCTTCTAACGTTTAGAAGTTATAAAGTGTATAAAAATCTTTGTTGACATTAATGTTGGTGGCGCCACCTAAAGTATTATATAATAGACAGGTCAAAATGTGAAAATCTTGAACAGCAGTACTGTCCACAGTTTTCAAGTAAGCCCAATATAACTGTCAGAACGTGTAGGGTATATAAAAACCTACAAGATTTACTGGTTCGCTCTAGAACCAAGTACACAATCACAAGTCCACAGAACCCAGCCATTTTTGGGACAAAGCACAAAAACGTTTGCAGTCGCAACAATTGCAAATACTGTGCAAGACTTGACAATTCTGGCCAAACGGTCAGTTCACAAACAGGGAGAACTTACAACAAAGTCCCGAAAGGAGGATGCTGCGAAAGCTCCAACCTAGTATATCTTCTAACATGCAACACATGTAAGAAACAATATGTTGGCCAGACCTTGCGCCCCCTACGTGACAGATTGCGAGAACATTACCATTACATCAGTAATGGCGACATTACACAACCTTTGGGCAGACATTTCGCCCTAAGTGACCACACGGATCTGAATCTCAGAGTCCAAATATTAGAGTACATCCCAACTCCTCCCCGCCTAGAGCGCTCTAGATTGCTGCGACTAGACAGGGAAAAACACTGGATGCACCAACTACGCTCTATTGAACCTTTCGGTCTCAATATCACGGGGAAATGAGCTCAATCGCTCAGTCTTATGCTAAATTTTTGTTGTCAGAGCTCCCCTCCCCATAATATTATGTACACTCACATTGCCACACGAGTGGCAATTCTTTGGAAACACTGGAATTCACTTCTGGAAATGTGCCTTCACACATTCCTTAGCCCCTATTCAGGGCCCCCACTGTAAAATGTTTACAGTGACCATTCAAGCCCAAATCCATTTTGAACCCACTGACCCAGTGGTGTCGAGCCTAGGTTTTCAACCAATGAAAACCCAAGCAGATTCAAAATTCTTTGAATCAAATCCTACCGTGGAAACCAATTTTTTCATCCACTAAGAATCCGCAGCTACGCTATCACAATACACGTGCATACGTAGCAACGGATCTGTTACCCCACGGTATAAATATAGGCCTTTCACAGTGTTCCCAACAGTTCCTGATGAGTTGCAGATCGCAGCCAAACTAGTCGAACGTTTTTCCTATAACATCATTAGCCACAGTGGCCACTTGCCCTGTCTTAGCCATATAAAAATGTAGGTCCTTTTTTTATATTGATGGCACCACCTACAATATTATGCAATATAGGGGTCAAAATATGAAAATCTTTTGAACAGTCTAGCATATTTAGTTTATGGCAGTTCTTAACAAAATTTGGTGGTATTGTGGGGGAGGTCAAAGTCTAAGTTGATAGTGATTCTAGTGGCGCCACTTATAATTTATGGAAATTATAAGCCAAAATGTTTTTTAAGATAATTAAAGTTCCATATCTCAAAAAGATTTTGGAATAGACTAGCCAAATTTATAGTATGTACAGACAATGTCCATAGCTAGAATAATACATAATAGCAGTGACCTTGACCTATTTTTGTGGGGTTACCATGCCTGTGAGAGGTGATTTTGTAATGGCAGGTTGTAGCTTGGACTTGAATGGCAATGTTAGCACAGCACCAGGCAGGCCTATGGGCCTCTTGTATTACATAATCTGGGTGTCCTTGATCTTCTGTCCAAGGTCACACAGGACATAAACTTAAGGACTCACTCATTGTTGTCTTTGCATATGCAACAATATTCATCACAGAAGTTGCACAAATAAACTATGATTACATGCAGAGCATAGTGCCATCTGGTGGCCAGTTTTGACATTTAAACTTTATATGTTCAGAAGCCATGAGAGGACTCACAGCTTTGAAATGAACAGGTGCAATGTAGCCACGATGCCAGTAGAGCATTGGGCCCATGGGCGTCTTGTTTTGTTCATCATATTCAGTTTTATATATCATGATTACAAAGAAATGTAAATTTCAAGGTAGCCTCTATCTGATAAATGTTGATACAGATTTACCTTTGGTCAGAAAACTGGATGACCCGGGGGGGGGGGGGGGGGGGGGGGGGGGGGGGGGCACAGACCAATTATTTTTACATTGGTGGTGGGTGGAATCCATTTTTAGCACAGCTGACTTCTCATTCAGTTGAGCTTAGGTTATGACGAGCCATCCATCATCCGTCTGTCTGTCTTCTGTCGTCCACAATTCACATTTTCCACTTCTCAAAAACCTTCACCTAGATTCACTTCAAACTTGGTGGCAATGTACCTTACATTGTTCTCTGCCAGGTTTGTCCAAGTGGTCATGCTGCAGTGATTTTAGGATTTATCATTAATTTTTTTTGTTCTTTTATCTTCGGACAAATCTTAAAAAATCTTCTCCTAAACCACTTACCTGATTGCTTTGATTGCGCACAGAAACACTCCTGGGGACTCACAGTTCTTAATTTATCCACCAGGTGGCGCTGCATTTTTGTCTTTTTTTAAATGATTTTTTGACTGTCTTTGATATTTCCAACCTTTTCTCCAGAACCGTCACTCAGATTAAGCTGAAACTTTGTGATTATATCCTTGTTGAAAGGTCAAAGTTCACCAGGTGGCAAAGTGCTGTGGTTTTTTGATTTTTTTTTTTTTTTTTTTTTAATTTTTTTTTTTAGCTCAGCTGAGCAGCTTTCCTAATGATTACTATGGAAGTCAATGGACATTCTAATGCTAATTCACATTTTCGACTTCTCCTCATAAACCGTCATCCAGATTAACTTCCAACTTGGTGGCAATGTACCTTGGGTGGGTTTCTACAAGGTTTGTTCAAATGGTCATGCTCCAGTGATTTTGGGATTTTTTAATGAATTTTTTTGTTCTTTTTTTGGGACAAATGTTGAAAAATCTTTTTCTCAGAAACCGCTTACCCAATTGCTTTGATATCACACAGGAAGACGCCTAGGGACTCCTAATTTTAAATTTGTTCACCAGGTGGTGCTGCAAATTTTTTCTAATTTTTTATGATTCTTTACCTCGGCTGACTTGTCAGTCAGCTGAGCTTTTGTGAAGGTCTGTTGTCTGTCGTCCGTACGTTGTCTGTCGTCCGTACGTCGTCCACAATTCACATTTTCGACTTCTTCTCAAAAAGGTCTGCCAGATCCACTTTAAACTTGGTGGGGACGTGCCTTGGGTGGGTCTCTACCACATTTGTTCAAATGGTCAGAGTCCAGTGATTTTTGGATTTTTAATGAATTTTTTGGTTCTTTCTTGGGGAAAATTTAAAAAAATCTTCTTCACAGAAACCACTCTCCCAGTTGCTTTGATATCAGGCAGGAACACTCCCCTGGAGTCCTAGTTCTTAATTTGTTCACCAGGTGGCACTGCAATTTTTAAAAAAAATTTTATGAATGTTTGTGTGTTATAGCTATTTTCAACTTCTTCTCCAGAAAACCGTCACTCAGATTAAGCTGAAACATGCTGGGTATGTTCCTTGTAGAAGGGTCAAACAAAGTTATTCACTATGTGGAAATGCTGCAGATTGCTGATTTTTTACCTCAGCTGACTTGTCAGTCAGCTGAGGTTTTTTGAGGGTCCGTCGTCCGTCCATCGTCCACAATTCACATTTTCGACTTCTTCTCAAAAACCATCAGCCAGATTCACTTTAAACTTGGTGGGGATGTGCCTTGGGTGGGTGTCTACCAAGTTTGTTCAAATGGTCACGGTCCAGTGATTTTTGGAATTTTAATGAATTTTTTTGTTCCTTTTTGGGTAAATCTTTAAAAATCTTATTCTCCGAAACTGCTCACCCAATTGCTTTGATATCACACAGGAACACTCCCTGGGACTCCTAGTTCTTAATTTGTTCACCAGGTGGCACTGCAATTTTTTCCTAATTTTTTATGAATTTTTGTGTGTTAAAGCTATTTTCGACTTCTTCTCCAGAACCATCACTCATATTAAGCTGAAACATGGTGGATATGTTCCTTTTAGAAGGGTCAAACTAAGTTGTTCACTGTGGGAATGCTGCAGATTCCTGATTTTTAACGATTTTTTCAATTCGGGTACTTATCGGTCAATGCAGCTTTCCTATTGATTACTATGGAAGTCAATGGGCATTCTAATGCTTATTCACATTTTTGACTTTTTCTCCAAAACCGTCATCCAGATTAACTTCAAACTTGGTGGCAATGTACCTTGGGTGGGTTTCTACCAATTTTGTTCACGTGGTCATGCTCCAGTGATTTTTAGATTTTTAATGAATTTTGTTGTTGTCTTTTTTGGACAAATCTTAAAAAATCTTCTTCCCTGAAACTGATTACCCAAATGCTTTGATATCACACAGGAAGACATCTAGGGACTCCTTGTTTTTCACCAGGTGGCACTGCAGTTTTTTTCTTTTTTTTTTTTTTTTTTTTTTTGTGAATTTTTGTGTGTTATAGATATTTTGGACTTCTTCTCCAGAACCGTCACTCAGATTAAGCTTACACATGGTGGATATGTTCCTTATGGAAGGGCCAAACAAAGTTGTTCACTGTGTGGGAATGCTGCGGATTCCTGATTTTTTCAAGTCTGCTCCTTTGGGGTAAATGCACCTTTCCTATTGATTACTATTGGGTGGGTCTCTACCAAGTTTGTTCAATTGGTCACACTCCAGTGATTTTTGGATTTTTTATGATTTTTTTTGTTCTTTTTGAGGCAAATCTCAAAAAATCTTCTTTTCTGAAACCGCTCTTCAGATTGCTTTGATATCACACAGGAACACTCCTGGGGACTCCTAGTTTTTAATTTGTTCACCAGGTGGCGCTGCAAATTTTTTATGATTTTTTTATGTATTATTGCTATTTTCGACTTCTTCTCAGGAACCGTCACTGAGATGAAGCTGAAACTTGGTGGATATTTTCCTTGTGGAAGGGTCAGGCAAAGTTATTCACTAGGTGGGAATGCTGCGGTTTCCTGATTTTTAATGATTTTTTCAATTTGGGTACTTGTCGGTAAATGCACCTTTCCTATTTTCTACTATGCAAGTCAATGGGCATTCTAATGCTAATTTACATTTTCGACTTCTTCTCCAAAACCGTCGTCCAGATTTACTTCAAACTTAGTTGCAATTTACCTTGGGTGGGTGTCTACCAGGTTTGTTCCAATGGTCATGTTCCAATGAGTTTTGGATTTTTTTATGATTTTTTTTTCAAAAATCTCTGCAAAAGTTTTAATAGGAAAGTTTAACATGGGAATTTCTTGTAATGGTCATAACTTAAAAATATTGGCCAGATTTACTTCAAACTCGGTGGGGATGTGCCTTGGGTGGATCTGTACCAAGTTGTTCAAATGGTCACGCTCTGTTGATTTTAGGATTTTTTTATGAATTTTTAAATTCTTTTTTTGGGGCAATCCTTCAAAATTCTTCTCCTCTGAAACCGCTCACCCAATTGCTTTGATATCGGACACAGACACTCTTGGGGACATGTAGTTCCCAATTTGTTCACCAGGTGTCGCTGTAATTATTTTATGAATTTTTTTGTATGGTTTTGCTATTTTTCACTTGTTCTCTGAACTGTCCCTCAGATTAAGCTGAAATGTGATGGCTATGTTGTTGTGGAAGGGTCAAACAGTTGTTTACTAGGCAGCACTGCTTTGGACTCCTGATTTTTTAAGGATTTTCAATTCGGTTGCTTATCGTTCAATGCAGCTATCCTATTGATTACTATGTAAGTCAGTGGGCATTCTAATGCTAATTCACAGGACAACTGACACGAAATTTACTGTTTACATGATAACTTGAGATCTGTTTTGAGTTAGCTACACATGTGAATTATTCTGTATTAAGGTCATGCTGAGACAGTACATAAATGACCTTGACCTCATTTGTGGGGTCACAGTGCAACATATATGAATTTTACTCTTCATTATAACTTGAGAACTACTTGAACTTTGATGTTGCACATGTATTAAAGTGTTCTTCTATAAAGGTCAGACTTACTCAGAACATGGTGTCCTTGATCCTTTCCCAAGTTCATAGAGCTGCAAGTGTAATGAATGTCAAGATCAGCTGAGGCATGGGCTGTTCACACAGCCCTCTTGTTAATGATTTTTTTCAATTTGGGTACTTATTGGTCAATGCAGCTTTCCTATTGATTACTTTGGAAATCAATGGACATTCTAATGCTAATTCACATTTTCGACTTCTCCAAAAAAAACGTTTTCCAGATCCACTTCAAACTTGGTGGGGATGTGCCTTGGATGGGTCTCTACCAAGTTTGTTCAAATGGTCACGGTCCACTGATTTTTGGATTTTTTTATGATTTTTTTTGGTTCTTTTTGGGGACAAATCTTAAAAAATCTTCTTCTCTGAAACAGCTCATCCGATTGCCTTGATATCACATAGGAACTCTCCCTGGGACTCCTAGTTCTTAATTTGTTCACCAGGTGGCACTGCAATTTTTTTCTAATTTTTAGCTCAGCTGACTTTTCAGTCAGCTGAGCTTATCTTATGGTCCTCTGTCCTTCCGTTCGTCCATCGTCAACAATTTACATTTTCGACTTCTTCTCCAAAAGTACTGGCCAAATCCACTTCAAACCTGGTGGGGATGTGCCTTGGGTGGGTCTCTACCATGTGACTTCAAATGGTCACGGTCCAGTGATTTTTGGATTTTTAATGATTTTTTTTGTTCAATTTTTGGGGCTAATCTTTAAAAATCTTTTTCTCCAAAACCGCTCAGCCAATTACTTCAAATTTGCATTGGAAGACTTCTGGGGACCCCTGGACCTTAATTTGTTCAAGAGGTGATGCTGCAAATTTTTTCTATTTTTTCATGAATTTTTGTGTGTTTTCGCAATTTTTCGACTTCTTCCCTAGAACCGTCACACAGATTAAGCTGAAACTGGGGGGATATGTTCCTTGTGAAAGGGTCAAACAAAGTTGTTCACTAGGTGGCACTGCTGTGTATTCCGCATTTTTAACGATTTTTTTTCAATTCGGGTACTTATCGGTAAATGCACCTTTCCTATTTTCTACTATGCAAGTCAATGGGCATTCTAATTCTAATTAACATTTTCGACTTCTCCTAAACCGCCTGCCAGATTAACTTCCAACTTGGTGGCAATGTACCTTGGGTGGGTCTCCACCTAGTTTGTACAAATGGTCATGGTCCAGTGATTTTTTTTTTTATGAATTTTTTAATTTTTTTAATTTTTTTTGGCAAATCTTAAAAATTCTTTTTCTCCAAAACCGCTCACCCAATTGCTTTAATGTCACACAGAAATACTGCTAGGGGCTCCTTGCTCTGAATTTGTCCACCAGGTGGCGCTGCAATCTTTACTATATTTTTATGATTGTTTGTGTGTTTTCATTATTTTGGACTTCTTCTCCAGAACCATGACTCAGATTGAGGTGAAACTTTGTGGATAGCTTTCTTGTGAAAGGGTCAAACAAAGTTGTTTACTAGGTGGCACTGCTTTGTATTCCTGATTTTTAAGGATTTTCAATTCGGGTACTTATCGGTCAATGCAGCTTTGCTATTGATTACTATGCAAGTCAATGGGCATTCTAATGCTAATTCACAGGACTACTGACACAAAATTTACTGTTTACTTGATAACTTGAGATCGGTTTTGAGTTGGTACCATGATGCTGCACATGTTAATGTCTCTGTTTGAAGGTCATGCTCAGACAGTACATGAATGACCTTGACCTTGTTTCTGGGGTCACAGTGCAACATATATGAATTTTACTCTTCATTTTAACTTAAGAACTACTTGAACCTTGATGTTGCACATGTTAGTGTTCTTGTATAAAGGTAAGACTTACTCAGAATATGGGTGACCTTGATCCTTTCCCAAGTTCATAGAGCTGCAAGTGTGATGAATGTCAAGATCAGCTGAGTATGGGCTGTTGACACAGCCCTTTGTTTAAAGATTTGTCCAAAGAAAGAACAAAATAATTCATAAATCATCAAAATATCAGTGGAGAATGACCATTTGAACACACTTGGTAGAGACCCACCTCAGGTACATTCAACCAAGTTTGAAGTCAATCTGGATGACAGTTTGAGAGAAGTAGTCCAAAATGTGAATAAGCAATAGAATGCCCCCTGACTCACATAGTAATGAATACACAACTTTTGGAACGTAGCGCCACCCGCCAGTCACACTGTCATACTTATTGAAAGGCTGCGACACCTGCACACTCACACGAAAGATCCGGTGCAAGTCTATGCCTGTAACCCGTGAATGTGGATGCACAATAGATGTTGAAACAACTATAAATATGGCATGCTTTTTGTTTGAATCGAGCGACCATGAATATCAATCCATTTAATCTATGAACTTAACAATAAGCAGTTATTTGGGGCATTTTGGGAGAGGCGTTTGCAATTTTTTTCTATTTGGGTACTTGTCGATAAATGCAGCTTTCATATTAATACTATGTGAGTCTGGGCATTCTAATGCAAATTCACATTTTGGACTTATGTGAAGAAACTTTCAGTCAGATTGACTTCAAACTTGGTGACAATGTACATTTGGTGGGTCTCTACTAGACTGGTTCAAATGGTCATGTTCCAATGATTTTTGGATATCAAATGAATTTTTTTGTTCTTTTTTGGGCAAATCTTAAAAAAATTTTCTTCTGCAAAACCACTCCCCCAATTGCTTTGATATTAAATAGAAACACTGCTAGGGACTCGTAGTTCTTAAGTTGTTCACCAGGTGGTGCTGCGATTTAATTCTCTTTCTATAGCTCAGCTGATAATTCAGCTGAGCTTTTCAGAGGGTGAGACATCTGTTGTCCGTTCGTCGTCCATGCACAATTCACATTTTGGACTTCTCCAAAACGGCTGCCCAGATCCACTTCAAACTTGGTGGGGCTGTGCCTTGGATGAGTTTCTACCAAGTTTGTTCAAATGGTTATGGTTTAATGATTTTTGGATCTTTAATGATTTTTTTATTCATTTTGGGGGGAAATATTAAAAAATCTTCTCCAAGACCGCTTTTCCAATGACTTAGAAATTGTATAGGGACACGTCTGGGGACCGCCAGTCCTTAGTTTGTTTAACAGGTGGTGCAGTGATTTTTTTCAATTTTTTTTATCAATTTTTGTATGCTTTGGCTATTTTTGACTTCTTCTCCAAAACTATGCCTCAGATTGTGCTGAAACTTGGGGGAGGTGTTCTTTGTAGAAGGGTTACATAAGATTGTTGACCAGGTGGCTTTGCTTTGGATCCCTGATTTTTAACGAATTTTTCAGTTTGGGTACTTTTTGGTCAATGCATACCTTCCTATTGTTTACTATGTAAGTCAATTGGAATCGCAATGGTAATTCACATTTTCGACCTCATCTCCAAAACCGTTAGCCAGATTCTTTTCAAATTTGGTGGGGATGTATTAAATGGTCACGGTCCAGTGATTTTTTTTATTTCTAATGAAATTTTTTTGTTCATTTTTTGGGGAAATCTTAACCCTGGTCCTGCAGAGCCCGTATGCATACGGGCAGCTCAATCCCACGATCGGGCGTGGGAACTGTAATACTACGGTATTTAGACAGTAAAGCTCTACATCACAGCAATTCATACTATGATTCGCCCATCCATAAATATCTAGATTTAAAATTTTCCCAGGGCATGTGGCGTAAATTATATTGTCTTTCCAAAAGCAATTTGAATTACCTTGATGGTCAATCTCCAACTGGCAGTAAAATTCTTTGTGTGTAGCTTGTTTGTAAATCTCATCATTTAATTCATAGATTGTACCTTTGCACCTTTGCATTGTCCGCCATTATGTTTCATCTGCTGGAATCCTCGAACTTTCGAAATTTTTTGCAACAAGCTCTCATACTGGCTAGGAAGAAAATACTCAAGGCTCATCTCTCCAGAAATAGCCCAGAATGGCAATGAGACCTCATTTTACCTCATTATAAATGTGTGTAGGATATTTCTGGCTCCTGAATGGGTAGATTTGATTACATGCCGCCCACTGTCCAGTCAAACTCGTTGATCCCCCTGTGTATGTCTCATGTCCACAATGTTGAGCATGGGCTGTTCACACCGCCCTCTTGTTATTTTTGGTGGTGCTTTCACATAAAGCAATTTGAATTACCTTGATGGTCAATCTCCAACTGGCAGTAAAAGTCCTATTTATGCAAAGATTATTGGACTAAGATGCTAAATTTTCACATCATATTTTCACAAAAAGACTTGGATCACACAAATCTAGGCACAGATGAAGACAGGAGTGAAAATTCCCTACTATAAAAGGCAAAAAAAAAAAAAAAAATACAGTGAAAACTCTTTATGATGACACCATCTGTTCCCTTAGAAATGTGTCCAGTAACTGAATATGTCAGACAATTGAATCAAACAACAAAGAAAATGAACTTTTGCCATTCAGAACTTGTGTTATTTAAATTAAGATGTCAGATATCTAAGTGTCGTTCAAGAAAAAAATCATGTAGGTGATACCCCTTAAAAAAATTAACATTCCAACCCCTGGAGGTAATTTAAATGAAAAAGCCCTCATAACTTTCCTGGAAAAAAAAACGAAAAAAATTCCAAGTCATTAAATTTTCAGAAGCAATACATTTTGTTCTACAGGAATCTGTTACATGGATACTACCCTGTTGAGCTATATGGGCTAGAGGAGCCCTGCAGCTAATATGAATGTGCCATATTCATGCTAGATTGGTACGGGTGGGGAGCAAAACAAAAATGTAAGACTGACAGTCAGGATATATGTAGGGTTTACAGGGCCACAGTTTTCTGGACCATTGAACCCAGTGCATTCTATCTACACTGATGCAGGATTTGATCAGTTGTTTTTTTTTTGTGCCAGGGAAGCTGTAGCATGCCTTGCCAGACAGTTCAAAAGTGATAGACTTTGAAATAGGCATGTTGGCTCTTGATTGAAAGCCCTTTTTGGAAAGAAGGTAAATTTCAAACTGTCAAATTTCTTCATAATTGTACAGAAAATCGGGAACAGTGCAAAGTTAAAACATGTACAAGTATTGTACGCAGGCAAACTCCTCCTAACTCATTTGTAAAACTGCATAATAACACTGGTGTTTGGTTGTGTTTTACAGGCTGCACTCATCATGCAGTTATTACAGTTACCAGACCAGCAAATAGCCATGCTGCCACCCGACCAACGGCAGAGTATCCTCATCTTCAGAGAACAGATATCACGCAGTGCCAGCGATGCAGGACCACCTTGATAGAGCACCGACATTGCCATTTTGCTTAAATATTCAATACGCATGTATTTATTTGGCACCATTTGAGAAGACTTGTAAAATAATAGATTTCTTGTGTCACAAGATCTGCATAACAGTAACTAGGGCAGTTGATTGTGTTGACATTAATTTTTACCCTTCGCCTTATGAGGCCGACGGGTATTGTCGTACCCGGCGCAGGCCCTCTGTTTCTGTCTGTCCCTTGGTTTTACCACCATAACTTCACAAATTTTTGAGACAAGACTTTCAAATTTCACATGATAGTACACTTCTATATGGCCTACTTTGTGTGCAAGCATACTTGACCCTGACGTAATTCTCAAGGTCACACAGTGGTCACATGTGCCAAGCAACGTTACCGCTTTAACTATTGAAACCCTGCATTGAGGAATCTAAATCTTACACACAAGAAGCTTCATAGAGTGATCTAGAAGCCTATCCAAAATGGAGGTCATAGCTCTATATTTGACCTACTTTTTGAGGTCAAAGGTCAAGTGCACAATGGTGGTATTGGTATAAGTAAGGAAGTTTTTAAGTCAGTTACATGAAATTGTATACACACATGTATCACAACCAAAGAATGTGTCATGAATCAAAAGTAGGTCACTAGGTCAAGTATCTGGGTCACAGTGACCTATTTATTGTCATTTTGTTGACCACTATAACTTCAGTAATTTTTGAGACAAGACTTTCAAATTGCACATGATAGTACACTTCTATATGGCCTACTTTGTGTGCAAGCATACTTGACCTTGACATAATTCTCAAGGTCACACAATGGTCGCATGTGCTGAGCAACGTTACCGCTCTCACTATTGAAAGCCTGCATCTAGCAATCTTAATCTTACACACAAGAAGCTTCATAAAGTAATCTAGAAGCCTATTGAAAATGGAGGTCATAGCTCTATATTTGATGTACTTTTTGAGGTCAAAGGTCAAGTGCACAATGGTGGTATTGGTATAAGTAAGGAAGTTTTTAAGTCAGTTACATGAAATTTTATACACACATTTATCATAACCAAAAAATGTGTCATGAATCAAAAGTAGGTCTGTAGGTCAAGTAATTGGGTCACAGTGACCTATTCATTGAAATTTTGTTTACCCACTATAACTTCAGAAGCTTTTGAGACAGGAATTTCAAATTGCATATGATAGTACACCACTGTAAGCATAATTGACCTTGACCTAATTTTCAAGGTCACACACGGGTCACAAGTTTGCTGAGTGACGTGCATCTAGAAATCTAAATCTTGAAAGAAAAGAAGCAACACAGGGTGATCTAGAAGGCTATTATACCTCTATATTTGACCTTATGTTTTTGAGGTCAAAGGTCAAGTGTACAATAGTAGTATTTGTGTAGGTAACTACACCTGATACTATGGGACACTATTCCTATTCACTTACAGCAAAAGAGATTGAAGGCGGCCGAAGGGTACTGCGTTCTTTGAGCGGTATTTTTTTTTTGTGAAACAGCCTACTTTTTCAGATTTTGACAGGTAAAAACAGCTTCAAATGCATTCTTGTTATCAGAACTGATAGATTGCCATATAAACAGACCTATGCTAAGTGTTTTCCCATCTCCACTGGACTGAAGTGGAGAATAGGCCTTACTATTGACAAACAACATTAAGGAATTGTAGTTTCTAAAATGTGTCAGACGGTTGGTGTAAAGGACAGATTGAAAGATTATATACATAAAGACATTCTTCAGAAAAATTATACTGCATTAGTACTTTGTAGAATTAAGCTATTGTCTCCTTGCTTGGGGCCATAAAATTAGCAGAGTTTTCAATGTACGAAAAAGGGCAGTACGTATCATTAATCATAGTAAGTATAATGCACATACAGTACCTATTTTTAAAGTAAAGTAATTGTTAAAAGTCGAAGACATTTATAAAGGACAACTGTTGAAATTTTATTTCAAATATTGTAATAAATTACCTAGGTAATTCTTGAGCATGCCCATCATGAAAATTACTGATGTACATCAACATGATACGCGAAGGAAAGAAATTTTCAGGGTAAGAGCTGGAAATAGATTTGCCCAAAAATGTGTTCGACACAAGATTGTACAAACTATCAATGAAAAACCATAGTGAAAAGTAAAGTGCACACACACAGTTATTCAGGTTTTAAAATATATGTCAAACGATATTTTATACAAAAATATGAGTCTATTTTTAATGTGCCTTACTTATATTTGCAATAGCTAAATGTTTCAAGTTTACAAATGTCTATTCAAATATTTAATTCCCCTATTATTATCAGTCATGTACAGCAGAGATATCACTGTCTTCCACGATGCAATGTATATATGTATTTTGGGTGTTGTCATTTAGTAATTTATAATAATTAAACTAATTTAATTTGGGTGGCTCATTTTTTAGCAATTGTTAAACAATCTTAATATGAGTCTCCTGATCAAATGTTCGTTTTTAAAGAAATAAATTATCAGATTGATTGTTAATTGGTATTGATACAATTGACCTATTATGAACTATACTATACTATACTATGCTGTCATTGTTGGGTTTGATATTTAAGAATATGGGTCATGTTTTTGTACATAAGATAGATGCCTATCTGTCCACAACTCACATTTCGACCCCTTAAAACCGTCTGCCAGATTTACATCAAACTTGGCGGCGATGTACTTTGGTGGTTCTCTATCAAGTTTATTCAAATGGTCATGCTTCAGTGATTTTTGGATTTTTTTATGAATTTTTCTGTAGGGCAAATTTTAAAAAAATTCTCCAAAACCACTTACCCATTAGCTTTGATATAGTACAGGGGGGACACTGCTGGGGACTCTTAGTGCTTAGTTTGTTACCAGTTGGAGCTGCAATTTTTTTTCTTTTTTTGTGTGTGTAGTTTTGCTATTTTTGCAATGTACCTTGTTCACATGGTCATGCTCCAGTGATTTTTGTTTTTTTATGATTTTTTTTCAAAAATCTCTTTAAAAAAAGTTTTAAGAGGAAATTTTAACATGGGAATTTTGTGTAATGGTTATAACTTCAATAATTTTTGGCCAGATTTGTGCCAAACTTGGTAGGGATGTACCATTTATAAGTGGCTACCTATTTTGTGCCAATGGTCATGCTCCAGTGATGTTTGGACCCTGACATCATTTTCAAGGTCACAGGACAACTGACACAAAATTTACTGTTCACTTGATGTTGTACATGTTAATGTTTCTCAATGAAGGTCATGCTTAGACAGTATATGAGTGACCTTGACTTTCTTTCTGGGTTAACACTGCAACATACATGTAGTTTACTCTTCAGTTTAACTTTAGAACTACTTGAACTGGGACCTTGATGTTGCACATGTTATAAAGGTCAGACTTACTCAGTACATGGGTGACCTTGATCCTATCCCAAGTTCACAGATCTGCACGTGTGATGAATGTCTAGGTCAGCTGAGCATGGGCTGTTCACACAGTCCTCTTGTTTTAATGATTTTGTCTGCATTTCTGCTATTTTTCGACTTCTCCAGAACTGTCTCTTAGATTAAGCTTTGGGCACCACTTCCGGGTAAGTTTTCTTTAGCTAGTGATGCATGGTGCAGAAAGAAGGGCTCCTCTGCACAGTAAAGGTTTTGTCATCATAGTTAAGTATTGTATAATGCGTTTCAGGAAGTATTTGTTTGCAGTCAGTATGGTTCTGTCAAAATTTACATGTCACTTTTAGCAAGAATGGTTGATTTTCCTAAACAAGTGTAGAAAGGGTGATATGTAGGTTTGTTTCATTGAAAGTGCTGTTGAGTGGCTGATAAAGACAAGTTGTAGTTTGCTTCATAGAAGTACTGCATTATATAACTCTTCATTGTTCTTAGGGATTAAGGCTACAACATAGCAACTGTCAATAAAATGATCATTCATTTATTGTATGCAGTTCCCTGTAAACAGGTACAACTGTAGAGTGCCATGTAAATGTTCCTACATGGGACTCTAATCATAATAAAGCTTCTTTTGTTGGGATGTATTGGTTCATAATTTGTGAAATACCTACAGCTTCCATTTTGATAACACCACAGAACAGAACTTTAAAAAAGTGACCTGCATTCACATTCACCAGTTGCCACTGACAGAGCAAAGATTGATTGAGCAAAGCACGTAGTAGAAAAAATGTCAAGTGTTCTGTGACAATTTTTTGAAATAAAGACTTTGAACCATTGTCAAATGGGATTTATCTGTAGAACTTAACTGCTTGTACCGTCTTTTAATATCTATAATGCTATGTGTAGCAAATGTCTCTGTAATATATATTGTGTAATGCTAACCTTTGTTTGACAAAACAATAGCCACTTGCGTCCCAAATGATTACCAAGTTGGATGTGTTTTTTGTATGCATTGAAACGACAAGTAGAATACTTATAGGCTTTACAAAAGAAAAATGCTTTTACGACTTGTCCTCTATGCTTTCATAAAGTCAATTGAGAACACTGTGACATAGTTTATGACAATGTAGTCTCTTTCTATAATTATTAATCATGAATAAAAGAATAATTACATGAAAGCTTCTGTCTTCTGTTGTGTGAGTGCTTTCTGTCACTCTCAAATGTGAATAGTATAAAATGTCTGACGTCAGGATGACCGAAAAAGTGCAGAATTAATTTTAACATTGCACAAGTATATCGTCCCGTCTCGTAGATACATGTGTATCGCTATACTCTCAGTATTGGTCTTTTCACTCCTGGAAAAAAATGCAAATTTTACATCTTAGAGACCAAGATTTACAGCATGTTCTTCAGTTTTTGGATCTACGAGACCGAGCCATAATACTTCTATTCTGACGGAAATTGTCTAGACAATGCAAAATTCCAGAAGGCACCTCTTTTTAAACGCCATCTTGGGATCATTTTATCCTCAAATTTGTGCTGGAATGAACATGTACTACGTATAACTGGCAAAGCCAGCAAAAGATTGTCACTCCTCAAAAACAGTTACAATACAGGTTGTCTCAAACTACGCTCATTAAGGGGGACAAATCCATGATTTGACCCATATTAGAATATGGTTCAGTGTTATTTGACAACTGTGGTAGAACCCTAAGCAATACAATAGAATCAGTACAATACCAATCAGCGAGAATATGTACAGGTGCTCTCCATCACTTAAATCGTGCACATCTCCTCGCAGACCTGGGTTGGGAAACGCTGGCTGTCAGACGCAAATATTTGAAATGGGTGCTACTTCATAAAATGCTTCACAAATGTGATCCTCGTTATCTCTCTAATCTTGTACCGACTACAACCCTAAACCCATTGAGAAATCCACTAAACATGAGGCAAATAAGAAATATTAGGACTGAACGATTCATGAACTCCTTTCTTCACTCTACAATCAAATTATGGAATGATCTTTCAATAGATATACGGCCATCCTCTAGATTATCACTTTTCAAAACCAAGTTAAAATGGTTTGAAGATACCCCTCCAGTATACTTTGCATATGGACAGGGTTTCTCTAATATATATCAAACTCAGTTAAGATTAGGTCATTCTCCTCTGCAATGTCATCTGTACAAAGTTAACATAAGCAATGGTCAAACATGTTTATGTGGGTGTCTACTCGAGGATACGGAACATTTCTTTTTAACTTTTTAGCAATACTCCCTTCTCCAAAACATTCTTTTAAAAACTTTGGTTTCGATTTTGGCAACCAGACTTTACCCATCCCTTCTCGTCCACTTAGATAGAAATTACTTCGGAAACGTCATGTTAAAGGGGAGCCTCAACCTAGATATTTAATCAAATAAAGCAGTATTTACAGGTGCACAGAATTACATTACAGAGAGCTTATGGTTCAACTTTTAGACACTTGTTATATGACATCTGCATGTATCTGTGATGCCTGCTCAATTATAATTGATTGCTTCTGTTAAATTGTATTTTATGTTCGGAACGAGCGGGACTCGAACCTGCAACCTTTGACACCAGTCACCTAGCAGAAATGGGAAACGCACATATCCACTCGACCAAATCCCCATTCTTAAAAAGAATGGTACAAGGGTGGTAGTTATGTGCGAGTGCCATATCAACAGGGTTATGCAGTATAAGTACTGAGTCGGCGTTTATTTCCAGAATCGGGGACTTAAATCCACCAGCATTAAGGAAATGCCGAAAATATATTTTTTATGTTCGGAACGAGCGGGACTCGAACCTGCAACCTTTGGCACCAGTCGCATTGTGTAACATTTTCCAAGCTTTTCTGTCCTGTGTGTGTTGTAAATATGCTATGTGCTTTTCTTATGTGTGGAGAGCCTCTAGATTACCTATGTACAGCTATTAAGTGATCCAGAATAAATTGATATTGTAATGGGCAGACTTGATCTGTCATAGTGCAACTGTTGATTGCATTGATGAGCTCCGGTAAATAGGCCTCACGTCACAGGTAGAGGGCAGCACTGCCCAGGGATCCAGCCCTGGAAGCTTTACAGCTTTGCCACTAGGGGTCTCTTTCTCTGAACATACATGTGCGTGACTGGCAGAGGGAAGTAGGCCTAAGTTTTACAAGATCTGGAAGCCACCTGGTAGGTAACCTCAAAGTACTTGTGTTGATGTGAAAGATGGATGGTCCAAACTACAGAATTGCAGCCATGTTAGTTAATATCTGCATCATGTTTCAAAGCATGAGCACAAATATGTTTCCATAACCTTGGCAGCCATTTTGATGCCCTTCATCAACAAACATGGTGACATGATCCTGTGCTTCTACAAGTGGAAGTGTTTCCTTACTCACCTACCCCAACAGGGATGTGTAGATTAATTCCAGATAGGCCTACACGTACCTGTGTGAATGGTAATGCACATTCAAGAACTCCGTTCTTCCTCCAATTTCCAGCCAAGCAAGATTGTTTTCTGTGGGACTGAACCTGTATGAAGTGATGTGAATCCTGTATGTTGTGGTATAGAAGCAAGTGCATGCATGAAAGTTGGATACTGTGAGTGATGAAATGTCCACATTCCAGTGATAGTTCCCAGGTTCACCCATAGGGGCATGATCTGAATGCAAATTGATCTAATACAACCCATGACTCACCATCAAAGGCATTGCTGGCTGCAATTACATCACCAAATTACTGCTTGTTGGTTGGTTGAATTTATTGCATCATCATTGGCTAAAAGTTGCCAAGCACTAAAACATGATTGGTTCAATCAACTGCAAGGTGATTGGTGCAAGTAGCTGCCCACTGATTGGTCCTCATATTTGCATGCTGATTGGTCCAAATAGCTGCATCCTGATTGGTTAAAAAAGTATCTGCATGATGATTGGATAAATTGTTGTACATGGCTATCCCCCCAAAATGTATGAAAGGAGCAACAAAAGCCAGGAGTGGGGGGGGGGGGGGGGGGGAGAGTGGCCCAGGTGGCCAAAGAGGACTACGAGGAAAGCTGCAGGGACCACCAGAACTGAGGAAACCGTGGTACTGAGGAACCCCAAGACAGAAGAAGAGGACTCAGAAGAGGACCCAGTTTGGACTTGGACTACCAGGGAACCTGCAGGAACCACAGGAACCACGGAAACTGTGGAAACCGAGGAACCGCAAGACAGAAGAAGAGGACTCAGAGGAGGACCCAGTTTGGACTTGGACTCAGACTGCCAGGAAAGCTGCAGGGACCACGGGAACTGAGGAAACCGTGGAAACTGAGAAACCCCAAGACAGAAGAAGAGGACTCAGAAGAGGATTCAGAAGAGGACCCAGTTTGGATTTGAACTACCAGGAAAACTGCAGGGACCACTGGAACTGAGGACCCCGTGGAAACTGAGAAACCCCAAGACAGAAGACGAGGACTCAGAAGAGGACCCATCTTGGACTTGGACAACCAGGGAACCTGCAGGGACTGCAGGAAGAAAGGGAACTGATGGAACCAAGAAATTCCAAGTAACAGAGAAGATGTAACTACAGAGGATAACAAAGAAGTAGAGAATACAAGTACAGGGTCTGAGGTGCAGAGTACAGTACAGACGTAGAGAGTACAATTTTCAGAGGATAGTGCAGAGGCACAGAGTACAAGTACAGGGTCAGAGGTACAGAGTACAGTACAGAGGTAGAGAGTACAGTTTTCCGAGGATAGTGCAGAGGCACAGAATACAGTTACAGAGTCTGAGGTACAGATGATAGTTTCAGAGGGAAGTGCAGAGATACAGAGTAGTTACCAAGCCCAGGTGCAGAGTACAGTTTTAGAGGATTGTGCAGAGGCACAGAGTACAGTTACAGAGTCTGAGGTACAGAGGACGGTTTCAGAGGGAAGTGCAGAGATACAGAGTAAGGTTACAGAGTCTGAGGTACAGAGTGCAGTGTACAGAGGATAGTGCAGAGATACAGAGCAGTTACCAAGTCTAGGTACAGAGTACAGTACAGAGGTACAGAGTACAGTTTCAGAGGATTGTGCAGAGGCACAGAGGACAGTTACAGAGTCCAAGGTACAGGGTAAAGCTACAGAGTCAAAGGTACAGTACATAGGAACAAAGTACAGTTACAGAGACCAAGGTACCAAGGACAGACTACAGACACAGAGAATGGTACAAGGGTAGAGTCCAAGTACAGCAGCAAAGTACAAAGTAAAGTACAGTATGGATACATGGGCCAAATAAAGTGTGCCACATCCAAAGAAACTCAAATTTCCATTGTAATTTACTGAGAATAAACTGCTTTGATTTTACAATTGTATAAATTGACCAGACATTGGTATTTGCATGAATGTTTGAATTGCATGTGAGTGATCATTGCCCATTCTTAGCTCCCACCTTCCATATCCATTACAGAGAAGCATTACATTATTTTGGTGGCAGCGGTGGGATCTAGCAAGACAGTTGATCTAGTGATACCATCCTACAGACTCTTGTGCATTTTGGGCAAGCTAGTATGAATCAAATGGAGCTAAAATCAAAGAAACAAATGGAGGAAACACAGCAAGATGACACAGATCCTGGAGTTTCAGAATCTGTGGCTTACCAAGCTGGGACCAGCTTGTCTGCTGAGGCTGTGGGTGCAACAAGAAACAATTCTACCACTGTTGGTGATGGGGCTACAAGTGATACCCAAAGATCTTCCCTGGAGCTACCAGACCAGGATTGGACACAGCAAACAGACATGGATGGCTTAGTGACAGGGATTTAGCTAGAACCACACAGCAGGTACCACTTGCACCAGCCAGCTCAGCCATTGAGAATATGTTTTTGCTGCTAGAAGCTGGGGGATTGATGAGAAGTTCTATGGATGTCCTTAGGCCAAGGGTTACTTGTCAGGCACAGACCATCCTAACGTCATACAACCAAGGCCGTGTGTTGGTGCATAGTAGTCCTGGACTGGGTAATGGCACAAAAGCAAGAGCAGACAGGGATGACATGCACGGTGGAGCTGGGGATGCCCCGATCCATTGTCATCACATGACCAGAGACTCCCAATGTGAGGAAAGAGAGAAAGAGATTGATTCAAGGATCTCCAGTGTAGTGGATGTTGAGGCCATCACTGAGGAGGTGACACAGAGAGTAGCAGGATCTCTTCAGAGGATGTTGGAAAATGTTGTGGCTCAAACAACACAACATAGACAGGAGCCAAATATGGAATCGAAGTGCCCCACAACAAAGAGGAATTCACATAACACAGCGGAATTTGATGCCCAGGTCAAACCACCATTCCAAGAAGACCTCGGTCCATGAAAGGGCTCTATCTCACAAGAGGCGACAGAGGACTAAGTCAAGTTCTTCTGAAACTGGGACAGATAGGGAATCAGACAGCACCACTGGAGTACCCCGACACAATACACACAGCCTAAGGCATGGTCAGAAAATGCTTTCCTTTACTGGCAAGGAACTGTGGGATGTGTGGCACAATCGTTTTAAGGATATGGCAGAAAGGCATAGGTGGAATGATGAAGAAAAACTAGATGAACTTTTGCCCCGTCTGCAGGGCCCAGCCGGAGATTTTGCTTTTGGCCAGTTGCCTACCAGAACAAGTCATCATTATGGAAATCCAGCCAAGGAACTCAAGAACAGGTTTAAAAAGATAGAGACTGCCAGAACATTTCAAGGTAAACTAGCAACCACAACCAGAAAATGGGTGAAAGTGTGGAAGAGTATGCTGCGGAACTCAAACATCTCTATGACAAGAAGCACCGGGACAGAGATGGAGATAGGCAAGCGGAGGACTTGCTATGTAGGTTCCTTGATTGATTAAAGAATGAACAGGCAAGGTTTCAAGTGGAATATGTCAAAGAACTCAGCAACATTGATGAGGCTGTGTACCAAGTTGTTAACTTTCTTGAAGCTAAGCGCCAGGCAGGAGGAACCAATGATGAGAATGGGAAGGGTAGACGGCCCATCAGGACAATGAGACAAGAACCCATTGAAGGTAAATTCAAAGGTGGCAGCTTTAATGTACGAGTGGCTGTTGCCCCTGGACATCCAAAGGGACCAAAGCCCCTACAGGGAGAAAGCAATAGGAATGAAAATGATACTAAAATGCCATTTGGGAATGAACAGCCTCAGGCTAATGGAGCCAACAAAGACACAAAATGTCTACAGGAACTGAAGAAAATGGTAGAAGAGGTGTTAAAGGTAAATACAGACCTAAAGGTTCAAGCGGAAGAGCTGCGGAAATGCCAGAGACATACAATGCTCAGTTCTCCACATAAGAAGCTCAATGGGCAAGGGAGTCAAGACAGTCATCCCCGGAGGCAGAACCAACCCAACAGAGACCCTCCCAAGGAGCCAGTGATAGAAACTGCTTTAGAAGTGGCAAGCTTGGATACTTTGTAAGGGAGTGCCTATTTTCTGTTGTTATGGGACAACTACAATTGACAGCACAGCCAAGAATCAACCCACCCTCCGAGGTGCAATCACAAACTGGTGGTACTGTGCCAAAGCAAAGCCAATCGGAAGTACAGGTGCCAATGGCACGGAGCAAGGTCGCCAGGCAAACTAAGGAGGGCCATACTCTGTGGCCAAGGGGCAGTCCAAATTTTGAAAGGCCAGTTAGAAATTCAAAGAGTTCAAGATGTTCAATTTTTTATGATTGCTGTATAGAGGAAGGAGTAATTAGCATATGTAGAAAAAGCGTATGCTGCAATATATATACAGGGAAGAACTCACGGGGTTGAAACTATGTTAACCGCTGATACAGGGGCTACTTTGACAATTGTATCCACAAAGATTTTTCGAACCATTCCACTTGAGAGAAGGCCAACTCTACATACTACCCAGGTGAAAAAATTGGTGAATGCAGATGGAAGACCTATAGATTTTGTGGGCAGAGCATAGCTGGAGCTCTACATGGGTCCACTACGAATGAATAAGACTGTTACTATTGCTGATATTGAAGATGATGTACTCTTGGGTGCTGATATTTTGCTCAAGGATCTCTCAGGACCTGCAGATCTGATCCTGAGCGAATGGAAAATGTTCTTTAGAGGAGTTACCATACCAATTGAGCAAGTTGGGATGGCACAGCGAACAAGGCGTGTTTGTGCAGCCTAAGATTTTATGGTGCCAGGGATGAGTGAAGCAGTGATTGGGGTACTGATAGATGGTGAGGCAGTAATTCACTCAGAAGGCAGTATCCTGATTGAAGCTTCAGCATCCTTTACTGAAAGTCATTCATTGGTGGTGGCCCCAACTTTGGTTGACAAGGTAGATTATAGTAACAGGGTGGTTCGAGTGCTCAACCCGTTTTCAAGCCCTGTTGACATAAAATGGAGCACTGTGCTGGGGAATGCTTTTGAAGTGGAACCAGAAATTGGAACTATTGTTCAAGAAGAATAAGGCAAAGATATGGGAAATATGGACAGCATTAGAAGAATTAGCCTACTTGCAGCCAACAAAGACCCTATTGAGGAAGTTCAAGAACCAACAGGCATACAACTAGCCATCAGAGAGGGGGGTGATCTTCCATCACACCTAAAGGATCTCTACACTGAGTCAGTACAGGCCACGACAGATGCTGAACACGCTGCCATTGCTGAAATGCTAAAGAGGGAGGTGGCACTACTGGCGACTTGTATACATGTGCTTCAGCTGAGTTGGAGCAGGTGGTCTTTTTTTCAAGGAAGCAGGCAAGTGTAGAAAAAACTTTTGCTGTTGCCAGTTGTTTAAAGGCACCAGGACTGTTTTGACAAAAATTACAGGCTTCTACCCATGGGATATTAAAAAGCACAGAAGCCACTCTCATGTGCCAGCTTGAACAGTGTACCAGCCAGGGTCCCATGTTGGTCTTTCATGGGTGACAGCTTTCACAACAGGGTACAGCATGTATACATGTATGTGAGTTGTGCAGTTTGGTCATTGGCTTAAAATCTAGAGAGTATACCCCTGCATGAAGTTATAAAGCTAATTAATGCAAGCTTAAAAGAGGAAGAGAAACAAAAGTAGTACTTCCAGTGTAGATACTTCTCTGTTTGACATTAAAAGGTTGAGAAAGCTGTCTGTGTCAGACTGTGAGAGTGAAGACAGTCAAGAAAGTGACCTTAGTGACCCTGTACAGAATATTGAGCAGGCTTATGTTGACATCACCATGTCTAACTTTGAAGACTTAAGTAAACAAAAACATGGACCAAATGTTTGTTTCCCTGAAGGCAAACTTATTGAAAGAAATAAGCAAGACCATAAATGAGAGCCTACAAAATATTGAGCATAGAGTGCAGTCTCTGGAGGCCCCCAGTGTGAGGCTTGACCCAGAGGTAGAGAAATGTAAAGGACAAGATTCAGCTTCTGGGACAGCTGTCACAGACATGGTGACAAAGGATTAATTAAATGCTGCAATATTGGAGATTAAAGCTATTGCAGTGGCCAACAAGCAATACTCCTTTAAAACCAACATTCGGATTTTTGGCATGAAAGAAGAGCAAAATGAAAACTGTGTTAAACAGGTCATTGACTTTTTTAAGGAGAAGCTCCAAGTGCCCTTAAGATATGAGGACATTGATGTCGCTCACAGAGTGGGAAGGTCTGATAAACCTAGAGCCATGCTGGTGAAGTTTTTAAGACGCTCACATAAGTTCCAGGTGATGAGACAGCGGAAGAAACTAAAAAGTAGCGGTGTCACAATCACAGACGATATTGCCAGGGGGATACATCAACTTTACAACTGTGTTAACACCCATACTAAAGTTACAAATGCATGGACATGGGACTGTGAAGTATACATCAAAGATGCATGTGGTAAAATCTACAAAATTAAGTATGGTCAGAAGGTGGAAGATGTCCTTAAGTGAAACAATGACTTAGTTGTGCAAGGACAATTTGGAACACATTATTATTTCTCCATGGTTTATATGCTACTAGTACATATTTTCATGGACTATATGCTGCTAGTATTTGATGACAGGAGTATGGACACAAAATGGAGGAGTCCCCTTTGTGGAATGAGGGTTCGTGCGAGGACAATATGGAACTCTGACACTATAATTCTGTATTCACTTGTGATTTAAATGTTGCTAGTATTTTATGCCATCATGGACTACATATGATGATATCTATTCCCCCCCCCCCCCCAACGCCACTATATATCCTGTTATATGGATTTATCAATTTATTATGCTTATGGTTTGTAAACACATGCAGTAATTTAACAGAAAATATACATGAGACTCCCCCATACTGTGCCCCCCCTCCTTTTTTTAATCTTTTTTCAATTATATGGATATAAGGAGAGAAGTCCAAGTTGCTTTTGGATGAGATTATTATGATTATGTTTGGGCCAATCTGTGGCTAGTAATGTTCACTATGGAAACTTAAGTAATTTTATTATGAATAGAGAGATTCAAAATCATCACAAGGTGGTCCATAAGTTGGTCAATAACATACATATGAATATAGAGAACCTAAAAGTACTTTAAGTACGGATGACAATTCATCTTTATGATATTGAACAGGCCAGCTAATGATTTCGATTGACGCAGTTCTTGTAAATGATATATTGTACGGTTAGTTTAAAACCTATGGCTCTTGACCCATTTTTGGTGGGCATCTGTAAAGTTATTTGGATGTGATCTATGAAAGCAGGCTAAACTAGCTGCTATACGAAATTCCATTTTCATATTTTAAAAGTAATATTTTAAGATTTAATCATCTGAAAGGTTCAGTTCAGATCTTGATTTAACAGCATAGACCAATACACACCTTTTGGAATGACTGTTATTTATATCAATATATGCATCATACTGTGCCTGGCTTCAGGACTTGTCATATATATATATATATGTATTTACATACTATTCAGGGACACGTATATATAGGCACTGTAGGAAATTGGTGACCTTTCTGCTTCTTCCCCCTTTGGTATTAATGTTTGTGTTTTATATGAATATGATAAAGTTATCGACTGGTCATAATTGCAATCAGCTGTTTTGAATCTATTGAGTTGTTAATTTTAGATACTTAATTCACTATTATTTCCTTTTCCTTCCCAAGACATTCATCAGATCTGAATGATCGGTTAGTTTAGACATGCCGGCAATTCTGCTTTTACATAATGCCATGAAATTTAAGTTTAATACATAATTTGCAAATTATACACTACAGTATTGCTAGTTACATATATGTGTAGGTAGTCTTGATTTATTTACTGGTTGATTTTACATGCTGCTGGACTTGTCTAAGGCAGCACACAATTTGCTTCATAAATTAGGCATTTTTTTTTTTGGTGCTTAATTGCTTTTTGGCCAATATGTAGGTATATATAGATGGTATAGGAATATTCAATAAAATCTATGAAAATTTAAATGTTTTCATGATTTGCAGCTCTCAGGGAGAGGTAAGAGACACCCGCCGTATGGGGCTGAGTAGGGGATATAACTTGGACTAGGGGTGCACAGGGTCAGTGGCAGGGCCCGGGGGGGGGGGGACCTCATGCTTCGGCTTAGTTCAAGGAACACAACCATTTTAATGAGGGTGAGGGTTGTGGTTTCCTCACATTCAGCTCCTTTTCTCCCTCCTCCCTTTCGGGTTACATTTAGATGGTTTCTTTTCTTTTTTTTTTGACTGCATGGACAATCATGTGGTGTTTGAGGAAATATCTGAACATGTGGAGAAATATGAAAATTTTTAATTTGTTGATGAAAATCCATCAAATTTGGACAAGAGCTGCCCATGGATTGGACATAAATTAGGCAACGATTTCTCTCTCATTTTGAAATTTGTATTTTGTTTGTAATGTTTGTTTATGCTGAATATGTAAGTATATACAGACAGTATAGAAATATTTAGTTATATTTTAAGATTCAAACTCTCTGTGATCCATAGCTCTCAGGGAGGGATAAGAGACATTCTCCCCTCTCTCTTTTGGGTACATAAAGACTTTGTTACACAGCTTAGTCAGTTTTTTTTTTTTTTTGCTCCTCTACAGGGTTGGGGCATGATGTTGGCGGTTTGTTTTTGTTTTTGTTTTTGTTTTTTTTTCTATTGTTAGGGAGAAGAGCACTAAGGTATAACTTTCATTTGATCATATTTGATAACACTTGTTAATTCACGTTAATATACATACACCCAGGGATATATATACGTGGGGGTAGGTGTAGGATTTGGAATAACTTGCATTTGTTTGTAAGATTAATGGCCTTTATAAAATTGTATTGGAAAGATGATATGAGTACTACAGAATTGTATTAATTTCTGGGGCTGGCTTACTATTTCAGCAACTCTTACTTTCTTTTTCTCGTTTTTTTTCTTCATGGTCCTTGTTTCTCTTTGTACTTAGCATACATGTGCACATACTTGGTTTTGGTAAAGGGGTACCTTTCCAGTTTAAGATGTGTGCATGGAGGCAGATGGGCAAAGATACTATTAGAATGTGGTGTTTTTTTGTTGTTTTGATGTTACGTTTAACTGCAACAAAGGTACTTACTGTTTCAAGTGGTAAACAATGCATAGTAATCAGTTTGATGTCAAAAGTATATGTAATGCTGCATAAATCGGGTAATGAAGGATGATATTTTAATAAGCTCACTGAATGTTAGAGGGTTGCGTGCTTACAAAAAAACGAAGAGAGGTATTTCATTATTTGCACAAGAATGAAATGGGTATCATATTTTTACAGGAGACACATAGTTCACTTGACATTGAACAGCAATGGCGGACAGAGTGCGGGATTCACTGTTCTGTTTGCTCACGGATCACATGATTCCAGGGGAGTTTGTATACTGTTTAAAAACTTTTTTCCCATTGATATTCATGAGGTTCATCTGGACCCTGAGGGGTGTTACATTATTGCTGATATTACTACAGGGAGTCAGAGAGTATCTTTAGTCAATATTTATGGTTTAAACCAAGATCAGCATTTTTTTAAAATAAAGTTATTCACATAGTCGAAGGAATCTCAAATGATAAAAGAATCGGGGGGGGGGGGGCGATTTCAATCTAGTTTTAGATGTTTTCAAAGACAAAAAAGGTGGGCATCTTCTTACTTTGATTCGGTGTAAAACCCAATGGTACGAGGAAGATGAGAAACCAAGTAAATATTTTTTTTAATCTAGAAAAACGAAATTATGATAATAAGGTTACAGGTCAGTTAGAGCTACCAAGTGGTGTTTTGACTTCAGAAAGAAATAAAACTTTGGAGGAGCAAGAGAAATTTTACAGAAGACTTTACACCTCTTACGAAACAGAAGATATTATTCTAGAAGAAGAGATTCCAAATTCTGCAGATGTACTCAGATTAACACAAGAAGATAGTGACTCCTGGGAGGGTCCTATCACGGAACAAGAAGTAGTAAATATAATCAAAACTTTTAAAAACAATAAGAGTCCAGGAACCGATGGATTACCTATAGAATTCTATAAAATATTTTGGAATGAAATTAAATATAATTTGATTAGTTCAATAAATTATTCATATGATAATGATGGCTTATCAATTTCCCAAACCCAAGGAATTATTACTTTATTGCCTAAAAAGATAGAGATCTATTGTTGTTGAAAAACTGGTGCCCAATCTCACTACTAAATACAGATTATAAAAAAGTAACAAAATATTTAGCATACAGAATGAGAAGAGTTTTGGTTAACATAATAGATACAGATCAAACAGGTTTTTTGCAGAATAGGTATACCGGTGAAAACATAATATGCATGATAGATTTATTAGATTATACAGATAGTGAAGAGATTCCAGCTTTGGCTATGTTTGAGAAAGCTTTCGAAATGTTGGAGTGGAAATTTATACAGAAGGTATTGAATTTTTTTAATTTTGGTCCAGATTTTAGGAAATGGACGCAATTAGTTTATAAAGATATTAGTAGCCAGGTAATGAATATTCGATGGGCCACAGCTCCTTTAACCTTGACCCGTGGGGTACGCCACGGATGCCCAATCTCCCCCTATTTATTTTTTAATATGTGTTGAAATATTGGGCTTACTTATTAGAAAGAATAACATGATCAATGGTGTTAAAATAGGAGATGAGGAATATACAATCAGTCAGTATGCTGATGATATTTGCTTGATAATTTTGGCTAATGAAGCATATTTAAATGAAGTGCTTGGGGTATTTGGTAGATTTGAAAATATGTCAGGATTAAAAGTTAATTATGATAAAACTGAAATAATGCCAATTGGTAGTTTAAAAGATAGTCACTTAAGTTTGAACACACACAAAAAAAAATAAAAAAATGGACAAATATCCCCAATGGTTCAGTTAAGTTGCTAGGAATTATGTTAAGTGCAAGTACAAATAGATTGACAAACCTAAATTATAATCCTTTATTACAGAAGATAAAAAATCAGTTACATATTTGGTCTCAAAGAAACTTTTCTTTATATGGTAAGATTACTGTGTTGAAGACATTTGCCCTTTCGCAATTAATTTATGTTATGACAGTTGTAACAAGCCCAATTAGTGAAAGAGTAACACCAGATATTTTCAAAAAAAAGTTGATGCCGATTTGTTTAATTTTTTGTGGGGTGTACACTTCAAAGATAAAATTAAATGTAAAACTTTGATTGGTTCATATGAGGAAAGTGGTCTCAAAATGGCGCATGTCTATTTTCAAAATCAAGCTTTGAAATTGAGCTGGATTAAAAGAATTCTTGGTAATAATAATGGAAAGTGGAAGGCTATGATTTCGTCAAAAATGCCATATTTTTAAAATATTTGGAAATGTAATATAAATATTAAAGACTTTCCAGCTATTTTCAAAAACTTTGGTTGTACATTTTGGAAAGAAGTATTACAGTTGTGGTGTATTGTAAATTATCTTATACCAGAAAAACCATCAGACATTGTATATCAGTTCTTATGGTACAACTCGTGGATGAGAATTGAAAATAAACCTATATTTTTTACTGGTTATAGTAGAGAGACATTAACAAGGTGATAGATTTTCTCAATGAAACTGGTAACTTTTTATCATATACTACTTATTGTAATAAATATCCAAATATTCAAACCAATTTTTTTATTTATCAAAGATTGATAACTGCTATACCCAGACAATGGAAAAGTAAAATAAGAGGGATTCAAATAGATGGTCTTAGACCGCATACTTATTTAGTTGACAAAATATTAAAAGCTGAAAAAGCTTCAAAATTTTTCCGCTAAGTGGCGGGAAGATACTGGTAGTGTCATTGATGATGAATATTGGGAAACTTGTTTCTCACAAATTTATAAATGTACAATATCAGCACCAATGAGAGCTTGTCAGTATAGATTTCTACATAGGATTATACTTACCAATTCTAAATTGTTTAAATGTGGCATTAAAGAGTGTATTATTGTTCAACAATTTTGGCAAGATGTATTTAAATGGTTAAAAGATCATATGAAATGTGACATTAAGTTCTCAAAGCTGAAATTTTGGTTGGAGCAGAAACTGAAGGTGTGTATTTGGGGGCATTTATTTTTTCTTATAGCAAAATATTATCTGTATTTATGCCATGACAAAGAGTGGCCAAATTTAGAGAATTTTTTGAAAAAGGTAACTGAAATTAAAACAATAGAATATAAAGTGGCATTCAAGAATGATGAATTAAAGAAACATGATAAAAAATGGAAAGGATTTTTGGAGTAACAAGATGTTCATTTTGAGCAATTACAATAATAGTTATATCATTATTTACATATGTTGTATAAACATGCATGTCCCATTAGTTGGGGGAGCTAGCTTGAGTGCTCAATGTTTCGGAGCCCTCTGGCTGGCTCAGCCCACCAGGGGTCACCATAAGAAGTATACTAGTTGGTGAAATTTCAGATTTTTGCACTATAATAATTTAATGGCAGATGTCATCCCTTGATTTGTCCATATTGCATACGTCTTATTTTCTTGATTTAATTCATTTGTTCAAACATGAGGATTGAATATATTATTATTATTATTATTATTATTATTATTATTATTATTATTATTATTATTTTTATCATTATTATTATTATTACTATTATTATTATTATTTTTATTATTATTATTATTATCCTTATTATTATTATTGTTATCATTATTGTTTTTGTTATTATTATTATCATTATCATCATTATTAATACTATTATTAAATTCCATGCAAATTACTATTTCCTTTTAAACAAGTCTGCATAGTTAACAAGGTAGATGGGTTTAACAACTCTGTAATATTCTGCACATAAGTACTATATCAATTGAAATGAATTTGCATGTACAGTTAATATGGTAAAGTAGCATGAAAACTTTTTAGCATTCACTCAAAGTGTGTAGATATCTTGTTTCATTCTAGCATTACCTGGTTATGTACATTTTGTAGGCACTATGTTATCGTGCAAGTTACATGTATCGAGGACAGTTTTTACTATGCTTTAATTCGATTCTAAGTAACATGTTTTAATGCACCTTGTTGGAGAATATATATATATATATATATATATATATATATATATATATATATATATATATATATATATATATATATATATATATAAAATGCTAAAGAACTTCTCCAAGAATGAAGATGATCTGGGTTTGACCCATCTGGTTGACCATGAAATCGACACCAATGGAGCAAAACCAACAAAACAACCTCCAAGAAGGATCTCAATTGCCTTTACAGGGGAAGATAAAGAAGCAGTACAGAAATTGATTCGGCAAGGCTCAGTTCAACCTTCAAAGTCAGCATGAGCTTCCCCAATTTGTAAAATGCGGAAAAAGGACGGTACTGTACGGCCATGTGTGGCTTATCAGGAGGTCAATGCAGTCATAAGAAAGGATGCTTTCCCTCTACCCAAGACTCAAGATTGCCTTGATGCCATGGCTGGTTCTACCCTCTTTTTAATATTTGATATCACTTGGCATACAACCAGGTCATGGTTAAGAGAGAAGATATACCCAAAACCACCTTCGTAACAAGATGCGGATTGTATGAATACACCACCAAGCCACTCGGCCTCACCAACTCATCTGCTACTTTTCAAAGGCTGATGGAAGTAGCCCTAAGTGGGCTACAATGGCAGACCTGTTTAATATATCTGGATGATGTCATCACCTTTGGAGAGAGTTTCGGAGGGCATTTAGAACGGTTAAAAGGAGTTCTTACCCGTATTTCCATGGCAGGGTTGAAGCTAAAGCCAAGCAAGTGTCACTTCTTCCAGGAACAGGTCACCTTTCTAGGACACATAGTTTCAAAGGATGGAGTTTTACCTGACCCAGATAATGTAAGGAAGATCCAGGACCTGCCCATCCCCAAGTCTGTAACGGAAGTAAGGGCCTTCCCTAGTATGGGCAATTACTATCACAGATTTATCAAGGATTTCTCAACCGCAATAAACCTCAACCTGATAACCAACCTGGACAACTTTGTGAAGCCACCTCTGGGTACCCATGAAGAATGAAGTGCGGTTGAGTAAGCACACTAGCTATTACGTTGCCATTTTCACTCTTTCCGGTCATGAAAATGGAAGATAAACAGCGAAAGTATCTGGACAAAACAGGCGTCGGCGACAGTAATGTAAGTGTGTTGTGCACCGTACGCTTGGAAATGCACTGAAACTTGATTCAACATGGGGAATAACAGATAAGGAACACATACATGTATGGTTTTATCATATTCAGGTAAGGAATATGTACTTTATTCACATGTATACGGAGTGGTATGAGTAACGTTGGTCGTGGGATACTGGCCTTGTGGTATTACTACACAAGCAGCATCGGTGCTCTCGCATTGAGAATATTTTCATACGCCTGTGAATGGGACAGCTTCAAAGGGGGATTCGAAAGCGGATTAGCCACGTGACCAGAAGGTGCCATCACCTTGACCCTAGCAACATTGTTTGCATATGGCGCCGCTTGAACAAACGGGTTGCAGTTTCATAGCTCGCTCTACTCAGAGGGCTGCTCGGCAGGCAGGAGTTGCTCACTCACTTCTCATCACCTTGGATCAAAGAACAACATGGCTTTATTAACGGCATGGATGGGACATTCGCCATTCAGTGTCTTGGACTACTTGCGACCTTACCGAAAAGAAAGTTGGAAAAATCGACATGCCTCGATTGATGATTGGTCTTGACGGAGAGAGGTCTATGTCGTTCTGAATTTAGCTTATAAATGCCAGATAGGCGATCAACATGGATGATCGTGACGTAACATTGAAGACAATAGTCCTGTTACTGATAAACAAACACTCCCAGGATAAATTATACTTCAAAGAAGAAACAAAAAAAAAAAAACGAACGTTTTATATGTGTTGAGAATCCATTAGTTTCAACGTTGTATTGGTGATGAAACTGTATTGCTAGGTTGAATAACCTCATCCATTGATTTGCTGAAGTGATCTTTGATCAGACCCTGACGGTTACATAGATCAATATGATGCACCAGACCACGCTCAGATGTAAGGTGATGACGCTACACTTCGTGCGCAAGGGTAAAACTTTCTTGCCTGCCAAGACGGACTGTGTTTGCTTACCTGGCGACACGTACTTCAAGCGCAATTTAACAATTACGCAGAGCGAGTCTGTCTGGCAGTCAAGAAAGTTTCTAATTCCCACAACATTGAGAAAGGGATGGGTATCGTGAGGGAGTGTGTTCTTTGTGGCCTTGGCTTGTGCGTTTTGTTTTGTTTTGTTTTTTTGCTTTTTTTTTTTTTTTGTTTTTCTTGTTGCCGGGAGCACAATAGAATACTCCAAGCCTATTTCATGGTTACTCCACATATTAGCGCCTTCCTTGTGATAAAGAATGCCATTCACTTTGCCATGTTTTTCTCGCATATTGCCATTTGAAACCTTGCCACTCATGTAACATATTTGTTATTTTGTGGAGATAACTAGCCCACTGAAAGATAGTTGGCTCACCCTTGAACTGCAATAAACTGATCGAGACACCAAACTGAAACTTCCTGGTGGGTGAGTGCGGGCGAGTGGTATCGGAACATGCCGCGCACAGTGAGCCAAAATAATTTTATATGACCAATCAACCAGCTAAAAGCAGAGTGCAGAGTCGCTTTTCGCAGTCATTTAACAGTAATCTGATTATTTTATCCCCCTGATGGTCAAATTTTTAAAGCTTTTTTTTTCTGTCCCCTCGCTCAGTGTACTTCAAAACACCCCCGTATGAAGTGGGCAAGTCCGTGCATGTGCAATGTGCCAGTCTTCCAGTTCCACAAAATGCGACAGCGCTACAGACGATACCAGTTTTAGTGGAGGCGTGTGCTTCATATAAATTTACTTCAAGGTTAACATTTAATTCTATTCACCGTTTCACATTCAGGTAAAGGCACATATAATTATTGAAGGCAGATATAATAATTTACGTTGAATCGAATCCCCGCTTTTATAGTTTGCGGCATATTTATAGCCAAGTGGTTCAGTGTTAGGATTCCTCGATTGTCATGTGTATTTTTTGCCAGTAAACATTAAAAGCAAATTGTTCTTGGATAGGGCAAGACTGTAGAAAGGGATGTAAGCCTTTATAAGGTATACAATGCCATGATTCTGAGTAACAATTTACGCATAGGTTGAAATCGCCTTCATTGAAAACACACTGAGGCTCATGTCCATCGCCAGGTGCCGTTTTGATAATCGCCACCCTTTATCGTCCCTTATTTTTTTTTATCACACTCTGAGAAGGAAAACATGAGCCCGTCGATTTAATTATCTACATGGCCATTTGATCACCACAACAAACCAATTAATCAGTCCTAATCTTGTCAAACAGTTTATACAAGTATTGGTAGCAGCGCACCTCAAAATGTCACAGTTGGTCGCTTGTCGTTGCTCTGGTCCCGGATTATGAAAAGCAGCCGATTGGTTTCCAAACTTTGGCAGACTAATTAGCATACATTTGAAAACAGACATGCTCATGCTCCAGCCAGCTAAAACATGGTCATGTTTTTTCTTTTTTTTATCACATAAATTTTGCTTTTTTAGTATTCATGTTTGGTGACAAGAAAGTTAAAGTGCCAAACTTTGCGGAAATGGAAAAAACTCATTTTCTGTCGGGTCACGATTTTGCCGTTATAGCTCAATCCCTTTCGCTACCTTAATCAGATTGTTACTCTTACGTACTCTTAAAGTTGGGGTCACGATGTTACATTCTCTGATTAATTTGTTCAGTTTCAACACTTCCATCACTTTAATCAGAGCTTTGACAACTTGCAAATAATGCATTTTTTTTTTCACTTGAATAAAGTACTCTTTCACTATCTCAGGCCATTCTGTTGAGAATCCATCTTCTATGTGTGGAGAATATTCGTGTCGGTTACTTTCCCTGTCTTCTTCATTATAAAGTAAAACCTGTCTATTGCGGACACCTGTGGTTCTGGCAAAAGTGTCCACAATAGACAGGTGTCCACAATAGACAGGCGCTGAACTTTTGGGATCTCAGAGTACATTTGTATCAAAGGAGATAAACTTGTATAGACTGTCATAAAATATGCACATGTGTACCCATCTTATTCCATTTAATCATTATAATGAAAAAACAAGAAAACTCAAAGTTAGATAACTTAATTACATTGCAACAACACAAATTTTGCTCTCAGTTTTTGCTCATTATGCCCCTGACACTTTACTCAAACTCTTCTTTACTTGGGACTTTACAGTTTTTATCTTTTAAGGGAAAAATTGTATATGTATGGGCTTATCAGGCTAAAGAAGTTTGGGTAATTTCTTTTACTAGCAGAAAAGAAACAAACAACAACTAGAAAAGAAGATTTGCTTCAAAGCAAATCTGTCTGTGTGCCTTCAAAAGTTGTACATGTTAAATGCTACAACTTTTGTTCATTTTTCATTAGATATGCTTATAGCAATTATGTAAAGTAAAGAGGGCCTGGCAATGCATACTTTTGACTGGCGCATTGAGGCCTTTGCATAGAATGGCAGGCAAAAGTGTTCTAGGCATGTGGTCCCAGCATATTGTTCAAACATGCACAGTATAAACTAGGAAAGATGATTTGCTGCATAGCAAATCAGTGTGTCTTCAAAGCATATTGGCACGGCAATGTACAACTATTCCATAACACAGGAGTAGAAGTTGGAATGGCATCTCTATCTATTATAGCTTTGAAGTTATCCAAGAATCAAAATTTCTAATGGTACTATTTAACATAATTTAAATTGCTACAACGTTTGTTCTAAATTCATTAGATGCGTGCTGGTCAATAACCCTCTAGTAGAAGTTGGAATGATATCTCTATCTGTTATACTTTTGAATATATTCAAGATTGAAAATTTCAAATGCCCCTAATTTACATAATTTTAAACATCTTTATTCCTCTGTATGAAATGGTCAAACTCCTTGTATGTAAGTACAATCATGCCAAGTTTGGAGTTTCTATGTATAATAGTGTCTGAGAAAAGTGTTGGACATATTTGCTGGAAAGAAATAAAGAAAGAAAGGAATGAAGGAAGGAAGAAAGAAAGAAAGAAAGAAAGAAAGAAAGAAGAAAGGTATGAAGGAAAGATGGAAAGAAAGAAAGAAAGAAAGAAAGAAAGAAAGAAAGAAAGAAAGAAAGAAAGAAGGAAAGAAAAGTGTGTTTTGACACACACACACTTTAATTAACCTGCTTAGGTGGCTGTCAGGCCATTTTTGTATCTGGCTGGTTTTTCCATTTTAGACATCTTCATTCCTGTGTATAAAATGGTCAAACTCCTTGTATGAACTTTACAATCATACCAAGTTTGGAGTTTCTATGTAGAATAGTGTCCAAAAAAAAGTGTTGGACATATTTGCTGGAAAGAAAGAAAGAAAGAAAGAAGGGAGGGAGGGAGGGAGAGAAAGGAAGGAAGGAAAGAAAGACAGACAGACAAACACAAACGACATTAGCTGCAAGTACACATCAGCACACAAAGACAGACTTGGGTGAATTCATGTTCAACAAGACTGAAAAAAGAGCCTTTTTACATAATCAAAATTCAGTAAAAAATCACATATACTGTTTCCTTGATTCACAAGCAATATTTACAAAATTGAGTACAATGTCTCAGCCAACATGTGTTTTTGTTTTCCATTTTAAACAGGTATACAAATTTATCATGATCATTGAGTGTATTTGAATGTTCCTCATCCAACTTGCAATACACGATGAACATATTGGATAGTTACTTCAATCGTAAACATAAAAGATTAAAGTCTGAATTCTTGAAAATATACCGATCCTCCTGTAAGAATACTTGTTCAAGTCTTATGAAACTGTATGGGTTGAAGTTATTTACATATATACATTTTGTTAATTGCCAAAATGTGAGATGTTCTGATTAAAATAAATGATTGGTCTGTTATCCCAAAAAAACATATATACGATCATTCTCTTGACAATCAATACTAAGCTGCACTATCTGATGGTGTTGAAAGTCTCTGGATATAGTATGATATTTCTTTGCATACAATATGTTTTGCAATCTAAATCATAGTGCAGCAATTTTTAAAAAGACTATGAGAAAAATCAAAGCTTGTTAACTATTTCCTCCACTAACATCATGTGCCCTGGGGTCAACAGCAATTACCGCCAATGCTCTGCACATGCATAGAGGGAAATGATATCACAGTTGTAATGTCACTTTTTGCTGAAAATAGGTTTTTTAAAATTTGGAAAAAAAGCAATACTAGAACATGTAAATTTTTTTTATCAGTGCACAGAGAATCAATAGTCCATTAACATGGCAAAGAAAAAATGTTGTTGAAAGCGCTGAATAGTTGTGGTAGATTTCCTTAGAATCTTTTCAAAAAATATTTGGCAGTAGACTGAGCTAAAAACAGTAAAACAGTTGATGTATAATATTTTCAGCTGTTGGGGAATTAATTGCAAGGACCCGTCTTTTTAGTGTCACCTGTCCTGCAGTAAGTATCTTTAATATACAAACTTAAAATGGTGTACAAAAGGAGAAAAAATACACTTACAACAGACAAGTGTTACAAAGCTCGTCCAGTGCAAATTTTATCACTGTTTCTGTCCCTGCAGCCCATGGTGTCCTGTAATTCCCAGATGGGGTAACACAAGACCCATATTTACTCTTAAATCATTTACAGGGGCACTTGTGGCCAATTGAAAGTTTAATTACTAGTTCAGAGACCAGAATATAGGGCGACAATCTGCCTTGTTTTGGGGGACAGGTGCAATGATTTAGTTTAAGGATGCATGAAAATTGCTTGTAGCCTGTGTAATAAAATAGAGATTTTTACCTCGATGCTGGTCAGTGCCGTTGTGTTGAAGGACACTTCGTTCTTGTAAACGGAAATCTTGATGTTTTTGATTCGGACAAAGCTGCCAGTGACGACTGCGGCCTCACTCATCTCGCGCCAAAGAGTGATTTTACATGTTTCTTCAGCGCTGTCCCCCTCCAGTTCTATTGTTTTCACTGGCACCTGGCGCCCCTTAACATTTACCATTCTGGTTGCCTCATCCTGAAAATTCATAAAAAAAGTCTAGTAGACAAAACCACAGGTTTATATGAAGGAAAAACAAAGCCATGTGTGGGGCTGGAGGTGGGGGGGGGGGGGGGGGGGGAGGTAAATGATGAGGATGTCGATCCTTTTCCAGCCCTCCAACCTGTTGCCTGCAAAGCAGACCAAGTTCTGTATGCAGCTTGAGTCTGCTTTGATGGCAATCCTACCTGGGATAATAAGAGATTTTGTAATGTCTGCAGGTGCATCTATATCTGCCACCTGACGTTGAAATAGCAATTCAACACTTCACATAATCAAACCTATCAAGGCTAAAAATGATTGGCAGCAAATAGTGATGTATTCATTTTGTAGGCTTATTGGTCATAAATTGCACAGACAATGATGTTAACAAACACACACCGGCAATGTTCACTGTAATGTACATATGTTAGGCACTAAACAGTAATTGACACCCAGAATATTACACATACCGTACCATAGGTGTACCTACTTTCTGTTGGCTAGAGTTAGTAGGCCTACCATCCAGAAAGTTGAAGCATGATTATACGTTATACCTGCAGTATTTAATACCAGCGACTATGGCAGATATTTCTGGCCTGAGAGTGCAGCAGGAATCAGATCTGTCAGTGCCCACAAACATATTCACGAAAGCTTATATGCTTTTTTTTTGGGGGGGGGGGGGCAGGAAGGGAGTGGCATTTTTAGAGGTAGGGATGCAATTAACTCCCCAGGGTCACAACCTTTCGGTAACAACAGATTAAACATATAACCATATGTACAACCTTTATTGTGGCAGTTAATCAAACCATTCAATAGTGAATGGAATCATTCTGTATGTTACTGTGTTCTTTGGATATCGCTGTGTGCATGTCCATGTGGGTACTGTCAAAATTAATCCTCTCAACATACTGAATCCAGGCCCATTCAATGGTCAATATTAACTGCATGCAGAGTGCCTCAAAATGAAAAGTTGCTCCGTCTTTTCTAGGGCCGGAGATAGGACTATTCCCAAAGTAGTGCTCCTAAAATAAAATATGCTTGTCAACACAGCCCACAGGTCAGATCGCAGTATGGGGCGAGAGGGTGGGTGCACACTCCCCTCTACACAAATGTTCCTGGTACTTCACAGGCATGAAATGGAAAGAACCATTTTGTACAGGGGGTAGCAGGAATTTTTCCACATGTGGTGGCACCATGACAAAAGGTGATTTGCCTTTTGGGTCCAAAATTAGGCCAGAAAAGCTGGCTACATCAAGGATGGGTTAAAAAACAATGTAGGCAATACTATTTCATGTTGAGATTAGTTTCCACTGTTTCATACTGAATGTAAATTGGAAGGGGAAGGGAGGACGGGAGGCATGGACCCACACACAAAAAAGGGGGGGGGGGGGGGAGAAAGAAAGGCAGTGCATACAGTTTGTGCACCATAACTTTTTATTACTGACTAACACAATACTAAGTGACATATAGGCTATGCAAGACTTAACCCAACACCCCACAAATTGCTGTCAGTTTGCTTATCTAGATTGCGTAATTTATGCCAGCACTGTTCTCATTCAATATTTCTGTAATAAATCCACTTAAATGGCCCTGTTACAGGATGGGTGATCACAGACTCCACTATCCAACCACCCCATGCCTGCATACAGTCTGTGCCAAATGCAACACTATAAGATTGCTGCGGCACTCAACAGGTGACAGACGATACGCTTGTTATGGACAAAGCCCTGTTAGGGTTTTAGAACTATTTGATTTTTGGCCCTTTTTAAAAGGGATTATTGGATTATTTGTATTTCAAAATGTGAATTATTGAATTGTTCTCTTACTTTAGAATTTTACTATTAAAAGATTTCTGAAATTTATTTTAGAATTTATTGCAATTTTGTAAAATATTTTTGGAGTCAAAACTTGTGGATTTTCAGGACCCTCACCCCCCCCCCCATGGATGGCAGACCCAGGAGAGAAAGAAGTTTAACCTCCCCCCCCCCCCCCTCTGATTTTCAAGCAATGACATATGTGCATGGACAAATTATGACCCCGAATATAGTCTGTCCTGACTTTATTGTTGTTTTTACAGACATTGTGACTTTATATTTCATGGCTCATAATGTCGACTTAACAAGCAAAGAGCTGATCAATTACACAAAAATAAGTCCATCTGGGTACAATAACCAATGTTCTCTCAAATTCAAGGTGATCTTGTTACTACACAGAGCAAGTAATTTTTTTCATAGTAAGTCAATAAGACTTTAAAAAAAACACAACTTACCTTGATAACTTTTCCTGCAATGGTAACTGATGTGCCTAGAGGTACGTGTTTTGCTGCGCCAATAGTCATCAATGGGGCATCTGGTGGGTTTGAATGATGCCTTGCCTGTGTCAAAGTGTCCTGTTGGACAGACATTTCCCCAATTCGTATGGTCTTGCTTTTGGAGGTCAGGATGATTTCTCCTCTCCTTATTATGAAATTTCTCAACAGAACAGACCTTCCTTCTTGGCAGGTGCTGTTACAGTCAGTGGAATATGAGATCGCCTTGATGCTCCCCGTTTGATCAGCCAGTCCAAGTATTGTCATGGACCTGTCCTCCCCTGAGGAATTTGTGTAGTTTATTGGTGGTGATACACCTGCTACTACACATCTCAGGCCCTTTGAACCTGTTTCATTGTTTGGACTGTGGGTGTCTTTTAGCTGCTGGATAGTGATCATCTTGCCTGAAACAAATGATGAGCATATATGACACAACTGTCATTTGGTGGCCAGTGGGATAGTCCCTGTAGTTTAAGACAACTGCTGTGACAGACCAATTGCTTTCCGTTAGCATCTCTGATCGTACTTAATTTGCAACTCATATGATATCATGATTAATGAATTTGACAGGAAATAAAGAGTAAAGTTGTTCCAAAAATGCTTAAAAAATATAACTCCTGGTCTGATTGAACTTGTTGAAATGACAAAAAGAAATGTGCTTCATGAGACAAAGTGAAATTACATGCTTTTCTATAATGGCTCCAGAAGACCAATAATGTATCTGCATCAATTTTACTGAATATTTTGCATACATTTTCCACAGAATATAAGCAAGAATGCACATAGATTCAAACCCTTAAAAGATGTGTTATCAATAAAAAGACAAGGATATATGACTTAAAATAGCATAAAAATGAAGTTTACACTCACCTCTATATATTGCAGGTAGAAAGAATGTACAATGATAGAGTGATGCAGCTCCTTCTGTCTTTGTCAGGGAATGGCTCAAGATGCTTTTGAGATGCCTTATAAAGCTCAGTCACAGGCATTTTTGGTGAAAGTTGGATCAGCCCATGGATTGTCAAAATCTGGGGATCATGTCATGAAATCCTTGCTGCCAGAACTACTTTTTGGCAACTAACAGCTGCCACCCACCCACCAACCCCAATCCCACAATATTACAGAAACTACATGCAAAAAATGTATAAATGTCTGCACATACTACTGAAGCTACAGTAAATTAAATTGTATAAATCTGGACAGAGATAAAAACACCCAGGCAGCATTAATTGATTAGTTATACTGGGAAATTTAAAGATGAAAAACAATTCAAATCAGTTTTCACTCTGTAAATTTTTTATCCAAACTTATGAAGTGATCCCTAACTTTGCATGGCAGGGTTGGGTAGGGACAACACTGTGTTGTTTCTTTAGTGGGAAAGAATATGTAAATGACAAAAAGATGACCAATGGCAATTGAGCAGGAATAAGATCTATGAAGAAAGTGTATGAACCAGCTGGCCAGATTTTACCCCATCATTAGCATATTCAAGCATTGTAACATAGATTGTTTAAAAAAAAGTAGCTTTTCCTGGAACATTTATTTTGTGAACACATTTATTCTTTCTCATTATTTTGACCACTGTGTAATTTATCACATTATTAAAAACTCTGATTAAGTCACTTAATTCAAATTTATGTTGATATTTATAAATACTATAACTGCTTCCTCAATGTGCATGCACACTGATTTTTACAGAGACAATGATGCATACAGAACAGCAATAAAATACAGGGCCATCATATTCATTTTATTAAGGTGCATTGGTTGCATATCACAAGTATATGTACATGACTGAAGAAAGGCACTTTCAGAAGATAAAATTTGGCATATGAATTCTGACTAAATACATTCAAACCTGGTTTGCCGCAGGGCAGACCCCAAGGTGGTCACACACAGCAGATGGTCCCCCAAAGAAGGGTTGATCCTTGTGCCACCTGGCCAGTAACCATAACCTCTACAGACTTTGATGCCCCATACTGAACATGTACATACAGTGTAGTGTATTTACGTATGTTGATTTATTATAGACCCCTTTCAACCCTGAAGTCTGTTTGAAACTGACAGATTTACTTGAAGCTGAACACTGTGAAAACAATTTCACATTCTAAGAATGTTATGATTGCAAATCTTCACAGGGAATAATAAATTTATGAATGACCTCAGAGTTCAATCAAAATTTTCCCCTTCATGCATTAGTGCAGCTTTCTCTGAAGAAATAAAACCCTACTGTCTTTGCACTGAAGCAACCTTTAATTTATAATGACTTCATGATAAACAAGGCCTTTCAAGTGACAGGCAGACTCTTTGCTTTGCTTTCAGCATGTTCAGTGCCAGACTAAGACAATCATAACAAAACTAGTTTTCATTGTTAAAATGTCATACAAGTAAGAAGTTGGAGATGTTTTGAATTGCAAAATAGAAACATTATTTAATATTTGATGATGTCTTGTAATCTACTTTTCATAATCATAACAATAGAAATTGCCATATAAAACTTCTAACTATTGATATCAAGTTATAGCTTTGAACAATACTGGTACAGTGGAGCCTGTTATGAGAGACCACTTACCATGTAAAACCACTTTTGACCTTCTTCACTTTTCTTGTTATTTGTACCTTTCACGAGACCACAAATCTCATCAGACCACAGTTTAATCCTCTCTTAGGTGACAGGTATCACTGTGTATAATGTTTTGCTTTGTGGTTGTACAGAGATACAAAGTGCAAGCACGGCTGTCTCAGTCTGTCTTTTAAGCTTGTGAAATATAACACAAATAAATTGAATGGCTTGTATCTAATCATATTTTCACTCTGAACCCCCCTTTTTTGACTAACAGTTTAAGAAGTGCCCTCTTCTGTATTTTGTTTGTATTGTCTACCTAGTTGAAGCTTTTCTTTATTTTGCTGGAGTGTGTTGTTAATCTCTCATGAGAAACTAATTCAGTAGGAAACCATACCCATAAAAGTAACCTATTGCAAGACCAGCAAGTTGTAGCATCAAAATTTGGATGGTAAGAAGCAGTGGTATCTGTGTGTCATATCTGTGCACACTTGTTTCTCACAGTAACTGAAGCTGTGGTAAACAGAAGAAGTCATTATTTTTTGCCAGACCATCAACTTTGAAATTCAATGTTACTTGATAAATATACAAGAGACCAGTTGGACTATATGTAAATAGAATAGTGTTGTTAAAATGGTACACCTGTTTGCACTAACAGCAGTTTTGGACAGATTTATCATTACAACCATGAATTATGGACTTACTGTAAGCACTGTTTATTTTGCCCAAGCAGCTGTAGCTTAAGGATGTATGAACTGGCAGCATAAATTTGTAAAGCACAATCTGTTCAGAGCCTCTTAATACTTTATAATTCAATTGTCAAAATACTTTGAAGCAAAGGGTGGCATATATTTTTCTAATGTTTCAGAAAATATGTAAACATCATGTCAGCAAACGTAATTATACACCAAAGTGTACATGTATTTTGAATTGTGAATTGTCAACTTGTCTTTTTTGAGTCATTCAGTATTGCTTATGTACAAAGCAGAGTGCGTGTGTGTCCATTTTCACCACCTATAAGCTGTCTGACAGGGTAAATACATCTCCCTGTACCAACAAATCAGACCATACGTTGGTAAAGGAAAAAACACAGATGGTGACATTAAAGCTGCACTTAGCGTTTGCACGTTTCTACAGTGATCTGTCCAGAATCAATCCAATACATGTGCAGGAAACTGACTTATTTTACAAAAGCTATATTTTGAGACTTATTTTATGATCATTACATTTATTTCAACAGATCCTGTTCCACAATTTGTAACGTAAATGGGTTTTGGGTATCATACATTGGGCCATAATTATACATTTTTAGATTTACGATTATTTCCCATGTAGTTTCCAGCTGCTGTTTCATTATTTGTCACGTTGTTGCAGTCACATTATTTTACTGTGATTAGAAATGAAGATATGTCTACGTCTAAATATCTATGTTTAAAATACAAGCAGTATGATAATTGTTACGTGACCCCATCACTTTCTGGAACTAGGGAAACAATGTGAACTGTTATAATTGGGTGTACACATGCCATTTTTAATTATTCTGCAGCAAAAATTGCTGATAACAACAAGTTTCTTAGAAAATAGTGTGGAGTTGTGGCAGATGTATCATGTTACCATGGACAAAGGCTTGTATGTACAGTCACCTTTACTCTGATTTGTAACGTGTGTTTAACAGTGCTCCTAGTGAATAGGCTCATATAAGTTATCTTATGAGTGTAATGCACCTGTAGTCGCTGTATGGTGATATCAGAAATAAACACACCCATAAATATTATGTGAGTGTTCCACAAGAGTGTAGGTTGCTTTTGTGGCTGGGAAGCCATATTTCCCTGTATGCTCCTGTAATAAATTGTAGTTTTGCTGCTGGAGCTCAGAATAGACTTTCATTGAAATCATCTATACTGAAAATATTGAAAACACTATTTTGCTGAAATAATGTTAGCAGGCATTTTGCATAGTTTCCATCCTAAGTAATAAGGGCAAAAGCACATACTGAAGTAGTCTTTATAATGTTTATGGAAAATTTCAACCTGGATACTGGTGTTTCAATTTGCAGTGCCATAAAGCTAATTGTGTGAGCAAAGCAGTGAGTGTAATTAGGAGGATGCAAGTATAATAAAACCTATCGTTGATACACACCCTTGGGACCTAGTCAAAGTGTTCACCATTTAAAGGTGTTCATTACTTTCATTGTTATGTTAACATGAACAAAACAAGGGAATGACCAAGAACTAGGTTCACTAAAGCCAGGGTGTTCACTAATCCTAGTGTGTACTCAAGTCAGGTTTTACTGTATTTCATTGTTGTTGTGGTTTTGTGCATGTTCTGTCTCTATTTAGCACAGTATATCTTTTAACATAAATGTTGTGTATATCTGCGAATTTAAGTATTAGCTTTACCATCTAATTTTATAGCACAGTATGTTGGGTCATGGTAGCTGTAGTATGTCTGGAGTACACCTGCCGTCAGGTTACATGGATTTTTCACATATACAGCGTCTAACAGTGTTCCACTTGAAGTTGTGCGCTGTTTTATCAGTTGTATGAAGCCATGTTCATCCATGAACTGCTGAATTGGAGTTTTACTGGCAGACAAAAGGTTCTCATTGAAATCCCCTCCAATTATAATAAACTTTTCATTTTCCAGTGCCAGTGTATTTAGCATAGCTTCCATAACAAGCAGAAAATGTGACATTATATGCTGTGGAGATCTGTAAATGCAAATTACAATCATTGGCAGGGGTACCTCAGTTTGCAAAGCTACAAATTCAAAATTCTTCAAGTGAGAAAGTGACTGAACAGTTGAAGTTTTTACATTTCTCTTAACATAGATGGCAATGCCTCCACCTTTGAAACTTGACATCCAAGGGCAATTAGGTTGGTAACAGTCAGCGCGATCTCGTCTATGCATTACGTATCCAGACAGTTGTAGATCATTGTTGTGGTTGTTCTCTCCTAGCATTGTTTCACCTAAGCAGATGATGTCAGCCTTTCCCATTTATGCATTGTTCTTTATGTCTGCAAGGTGACTACCTAAACTTTGGATATTATGGTGAACAATGCATAAACATTTGTCACATTTGCTATCATAGAGCAAAGGTCTCACATTTGTGACATCTAATGCTGGCATACTTTCCATAGCCTGTGAAACTTCTTCATTGCAGAAGATTTTTTCCTGGTCAAAATCTAATATATGCAATCCTTTGAGAGAAGTTGTTCTACTTAAAGCAACATATGCCATGCCTGGTTCAAAGATCTTCTTGAGGGATACGGTAGCAGTTGTAGCAGTGAACCCTTGTACTTTGTGTATGGTACATGCAAATGCCAATTTTAAGGGAAACTGTCTACGTATTGCATTTTTGTATCGCATAGGTTCCTCAGATCTCTCAATTGATACAGATCCTACTGGAGCACTGTTTTGGCCTTTTCTCTGGCTGCCTGTATCTGGATTGTCAAATTTCACACACATCAATGACACATGTCTGCTGCCGCATGGAGTAGTGATAATAGCTGAAACAGTACCAAAAGCTCCATTCACAAGGCCATCAGCAACATCAATGTTCCTTGTCAAGATTATCCTTGCACCAATGCCAATGCTGAGAATGTCCTTCAAGTCATCATTGGACCCTGTCAGTGGATGAGATTTCTTACACATGCGTCCTGATCTTGCATCTTTAGAATAATCTTCTGCTTCTATTGATACAATGTGTGGGCATTCCTTTAAAAGCATGGTGGAATTGTGCTCATTGACCAAAGCATTGGTTCCAAACACATGCAGTGTACTATCAGGTTGTTCATTGCTGTCCTTTTCTACACTTTTGAGGACATCCAGATCATTGTCACTGAGCTTTGTTCCCTTTGTTTTAACTCGCAGTCTGTTTAACAGTAGTGCAAAGTCACGGTCATCCTTTTGCCTCATAATTTTAATAAGTTCATGTTTCTGAAAATTGTCTCTCCACAGGTCATATACATGTTCTTCAAACACACAAAGAGGTTTCTGCTTTCTGACAGGTGGCAATTGAAAGAAATCTCCCACTGCAAGCACTGACACACCTCCAAAAACTTTTTGCCTTGTGCCCTTGATTTGTTTCAGCCTGCCATTGATGTATGCAAGCATTTTCTTGTCTACCATCGATATTTCATCAATGATGAGTATCTGTAATTTTTCAAACTAAGCACGCAGAGTGTTAAGCTTGTTTTCATCTAGTGGCTGGTATGGCAGCTTCATACGTATTGGTATGTTCAGTACACTGTGCAGAGTTTGACCCTTAATGTTGTACGCTGCAGTGCCAGTAGGAGCTGCAAGTAGTACAGATGGTTGTGTTGGATTGTCAACTAGTCTCTGCAAGATTTTTGTGGCTTCTGCATATATACAGGCGATCAAGAAAGACTTTCCGGTGCCAGCTCCAGAACATATGGCTATGTAGAAAGGATCTGGCTTGTTTGTAGTGTTTATTTTCTGTAAGCACCATTGTCTAATGAAGTAGAAGGCTGTGGACTGTTCAACATTCATTGACTGAAACTTTGGTCTCATTGCTGTGTTTGATGTTTGTGTTGAGTGTTCAATTACTACACCTGGTTGGTTAGGAGGCCTATCAGGTGTGAGATCTGGCATAGCACATTCTTCCTTATTCGCTTCCACATTCAAAGGTTCTCTCTCAATTTCACTCTCTCGCCTTTGAATTTCAGATTCTGGTGCTATCTGAGCCCAAGCATCTTCAATTGGTCCTGTTGTCTCATACTGTTCGATAGCATCATCTATTGTGTCCCTATCTTTTTCAAAGTTGTCACAGTTCTGTTGTACAATGTTAGACACTTTGATGAGAGTTGCAGCATCTCCTAGTCTGATGTATCCTGTCTTAAAAAAGTCTTCAAAAGTGTGAAAGCCAACAGGTTTCAACTGTGAATCTGACTGATAAGGCAGATATAATTTTAGCTTTGCAGCATAATATTTCTCAGGGTGTTTTGTTAGAGAAAAACGTGCATATCGAATGATAGCTGGATTACTTCTGGACCTATTCTGTATAAAACCAAGCCCATTTTGAAGCTCATGTACCAGGTCTGATGTTCGTGGGTGTCCATAGATAATACGGTATTCTGATGCAAATATTGCTATACACATGCTCTCAAATTCAGTTGTAGCTGGTCTTGCTTTATAACGATCAACTAAACTTGTCATCCACACATTTTCAGAGTTCTCTTTTTTGCTTTGGATTGCTTTAAGAGGCAGGCTCATGCGTGTACTGTTTTCGTCAGTTGGAATGAAAATAACTTCTCTTGATGCATTTTTCAACTTCAGAGAGCAGACACGAGCAACAGCTTCTTGGCAAGAAACTTCTCTGTTTTCTATGTACACTGACAATACTTTTTTCATCTGTTCCTGTGTTGTTTGACTTGACTGTTGAGCATCTTTTTGTGCACCTTTCAGTATTTCATTCATATCATGCTCAGCTTTACTAATATAAGACACAATATACATGACACAACTATATGCATCCAGGATGAATTGAATATCAATGTTTGCATTCCAGGCCTTAATGAGGTGCTTATTGTAGTTATTTACTCAGCGGTCCTTTGGATGGCGTCTGAGCACAATTGTTGGCTTCTTTGTGACTTGTCGTGTAGCTGTCATGTATTCCTCATAGCTAAGGTTTGCTTTTGTCAGAAGTTCATCAACATCACATATCTCATTACTCTTGTCATTCAATATATCCCACACTTTCTGCAGCTTATCTTTCGCTTCTTTTCTCTTTTGCTCAGCATCACTTTCATCTGGATCTTCACCACATGGTCTCAAAATGCTAGTTACCTTGAAAGGTGGTCTTGGAAAATGAAATCTACATATGGTATTATTCTTTCTGCATGTTTTGGAATGTGTTTTCCTGTGCATCTGTACTGTGCTGACAATATCAAAAAGAACCTGATCTTCAAGCTTATCTGGTAATTCACACGTGATATATTTATTGATGAAAGTACAGACATCTTCATCAGTCTCTCTATCTAGCTTTGAGGCATCTTTTACCCAGAACAGACAGTGTATATGAGGTGAGCCACGCAGCTGAAACTCAGTACGATAGAAGAAATCAATCACCTCTCCAATGGGACATGCTGGTGAAAAAATGACATTTCTAAGAAATAGTTGCACTCTGTGGTCAAATAGCCTCATTGCTGTTACAGGATTACTGCGCAGAATTTCACATTTTTCAGTCCAATCAAGAGCATCAAAGTCAAGCACTTTGCCTTGCTGTTGGGCTATCACTGTCACTACCTCTTTCCATCTGAACTCTGCCGCAGAAAATGTGCAAAAAAAAAGTGGGTATGCCAAGCTGTTTGATCATTGCAAATAAATCTCTCATTGTTTTGTGCCAGAAACTGGGACTACCTCTCAGGGGTGCTAGATACCTGAAGCCATGATCAGATCGTAAAAGGTTTTTCACCTGTTCTTTGTCTTTCAGCATATTTGATGTAATCTTTCGCCCATCTTTGGTGAAAGGCTTGCCTTGTCTCAGTGCAATGGAAATACTTGACAGTGCCTGATGTAACTCAGTTACATATTGTGCAAAGAATATATATTGTGAATCTTCAGCAAATCTTGTGTCAGCATTGAACAGTCTTGCATTGAAGTACCTACTTGGTGATAATTTTTTGGGACGATCTGGTTCATCAACTGTGTTCTGTGCATCAGGGAATTGAGAAGGAAATGCCATGGCCTCTAGTTTTTCCATTTTAAGAATACCAGTTGGTCGGTTTCCCTCTGCTGGTGCGACACAAAAAATTGTATCATCGTAATTAAGTACTTCCTGTGCTATGTCTACTGGTTGTAAACAGGAATCAAGTGGCAACACGTGCAAAGTATCATCGTCCTTATCTTCATTAGGTGGGTTTGCAGCTTCATTATCATCACTGTAGGATTGTAAGCCATCTTCCTCATCATTGCTGTGGGATGTTGCGGTAATATCTTTGTTTAAAATATACTCCTGAACATTTGTCTCATTCTTTCTACCTGTGGCACATGTTAAGTCATTGATAGCTGCCTGTACTTGCTTGAATCTATCGTAACACATTTGGTCTGTCCAGAAAGAGCATCCAGGACAAGCAAAATCTTGAGCAGGAGAATGGGAACTTGTGCAGCTGGTATTGTTTTGAGGTTCACTCTCACTTTCTGTTGCTGGTGATTCTGGTAAGCTGCAGAGTTCAGTATCACTCACAACTTTGTTTTCTATTTGAATATCTTTGTAAAGAGGGTTATTTTGTTTGAGAAACTCAATGGCAACACGAACTTTCTGAGGACTAACTGTTTGATATTGATAATGACCTTTGTATTGAAGTTTTCTTTTTAGTTTCACTTTAATGAGTTCTGCTTCATTTGTACATCGCGGCAGTGTTTCAGTTGTTTTCTGTATGTCGGAAGGGACACATACAACAGGACCATGGAAACCACGCTGACCACCTTTGGGAAGCACAAGTATCTTTGTGAATGGTATATATTTTGCAATCAACTGTTTCTCAAGGGTATTTAAGTTTTGCAATTCACTTGGAACAGCAGACAGTTGGAGTTTGTTGATGTATGCTTCTGTTGGCATTTTTTCTTTTTTCAAACCATCATGACAGGTGTGACAAATCCACTCTTTGTGCCTCTCTATGGCCACCATGCTGCACTGTTCACCACAGTCATTGGTACAACTATGAAGAAATGTACCTGTGAGGCACTCATTGACAACTTTATTATCGGTGTTGTATTTATCATGATTGCACTCAGACACTTGATTTCGAAATAAAAGGCGATGACACACTGTGCATACATATGTTGGTCCTTCCTTGCACATTGACTGGAAATGATTAACCATACATTCCAAGTCTGACAACACTGTGTTTCTTTTATGCCTTGCTACTCTTGCTTGTGTTTTCTTTTGCGCATGGTAGCTTGTGCTAGTTATGTCTGTGTGCCAACACAGACATACTGTTTTTCTAGGAATTCTTTATTTCTTTCTTTCTTTCTTTCTTTCCTTTCTTCTTTCTTTCTTTCTTTCTTTCTTTACAGGCAAATTTGTCCGACATTTCATTTCAAAAGTATTACACGTAGAAACTCCAAACTTGGCACAATTATACTTCTATGGATGAAGTCCGGCCTTTTTATAATGAGAGTTCATACTTTTCAAAATTATGCAAATGAGGGCCAATTAAAGTTTTAAATCTTCAATATCTTATGTACTACGGAAGATGTGGTTCAGAGTGTATAGGAATTCAATCATAGCCAGGTAAAGGTCATCTCAAATGTCAAGGTCATGTCAAGGTCAAAGGTCATGTCAAGGTCAAAGGTCAATTTTAAGCCAAAATGTCATTTTTGAGGTCAAGGTTCACTTCAGGTTGAGGTCATTTCAAGGTCAAAGGTCACTTCAAGGTCAGAGGCCACTTTCAATGGTTGCTTTCTTCTTGCCATAACTTCGTCAATTTTTATCCAATTTTGATCATGTTGGGCTCAAACTGTAGCTATTGTGCACTGCACATTTTTGAAACTTACATGTGACCTCTAAAGGTCAAAGGTTAAGGTCATTTCGACCTTTGAAAGTTCCGTCCAGCCATAACTTAGCCAATTTCCAACCAATTTTAATCATGTTAGACTCAAATTGTAGGTTTTGCAACACTGTATGTTTGTATAAAAACATGTAACCTCAAAAGGGCAATGTCAAGGTCATTTGGCCCTTTGAAAGTTTCATCTTGTCAAAACTTGGTCAATTTTCATCCGACTTGGTTCATGTTGGGCTTATCGGTTATGTAACACTGTGCAATTTACATGTGTCGGTTATGTAACACTGTGCAATTTACATGTGACCTGGAAAGGTGAAAGGTCAAGGTCATTTGGACTTTGAAATTCGCATCCAGGCATAGGCTCAAAGTGAGGTGAAGTACCATAGGATAAAGTTGTAGCATTTAATATTTACAACTTTTGAAGGCACACAGACAGATTTGCTTTGAAGCAAATCTTCTTTTCTAGTTTTGTACCTGCATTTACCCCTATTTTTGCACACTCTAATCTGTTGTCTTCGGTATTGAGCATTGCATCTATACTTTCTAACAACATCTGCCGCTGCTTTTTGCTTTTTCACATTTTGGTAATCAATGTCAGAATGGTACCTCTTTCTGCCTCTCTCTGCACACTTTTCCTTTTTGTCATTGTGGAAATCAATGTCAGAATGGTACCTCTTTCTGCCTCTCTCTGCACACTTCTCCTTTTTGTCATTGTGGAAATCAATGTCAGAATGGTACCTCTTTCTGCCTCTCTCTGCACACTTCTCCTTTTTGTCATTGTGGAAATCAATGTCAGAATGGTACCTCTTTCTGCCTCTCTCTGCACACTTCTCCTTCTTTGCATGCTGGTGCTGAGGATTAGAATGGTACTTCTGTGCTTCAGCCCTCGCACATTTATCATTTTTTTCTCTGCGGAACTGATCATCATTTTTATATTTTTCTGTGCCTTTCTGGGCAGACAGTCTCTTTTTTGTTTGACAATAGTGTTGGTCAGAAGTATACCTCTGCACATCTTTTTTCTTTTTTGCTTCACGATAATCATTATCAGTTTTGTATTTCTCAGCAGCTGATTGGGCACATTTTCTCTTTTTTGATTTTTGATAGTCATTATCAGTTTTGTATTTCTCAGCATTAGATTGGGCACATCTTCTCTTTTTTGCTTCATGATAAGCACTATCAGTTCTGTATTTCTCAGCAGCAGATTGGGCACATCTTCTCTTTTTTGCTTCATGATAAGCACTATCAGTTTTGTATTTCTCAGCAGCAGATTGGGCACATTTTTTTCTTTTTTGCTTCACGATAATCATTATCAGTTTTGTATTTCTCAGCAGCAGATTGGGCACATTTTCTCTTTTTTGCTTCACGATAATCATTATCAGTTTTGTATTTCTTGGCAGCTGATTGGGCACAATTTGTCTTTTTTGTTTGACGGTAGCTGAAGTCAGTTTTGTATATCTGTGCTGCCCATTTGGCACACTTCTCACTGATTTTCTGTCTGTATGCCATGTCTGTATGGTACCTACTTGGCTGTCCCTCTATATTATGAAGGTTCATTTGTTCTGTATTTTCTGGCACAATTGAGACATGTTCGTGTTTCTCATCTATCTGGCTGTAAATGTTTTTGTTTGGCAGGACCACCTCAACATCTATTTTTTTTATACTTTTACAGAGTCGTGCTTGTCTTTTTCTTTCTCTTTCCTGTTTTCGATATTGCCTGGTAAATTTCTTCCTTTTAGCCATATTAGTTTCAATTTGTAAATTTATTTACAAGACGGAACTTACCTGTTAGATGTATAATGTTATGGGTTCCCCAGATATTCAAGTAACAAGTTTTGCTCTTGCACATCAAATATTAAGATTAATCATTCAATTTATACAATCAATGACAGCTATTGTCCACTAACTGTTATAGTCAATACTCATGTGGGGCTTTTGTTTTTTATACAAAAACTGAAATGCAGTATTCAGAGACCTTGCTTTAATGCTTGTCAAGTATACAGGCTCACAGTTGGTTGCTTGAGATATAGAAAAAATGTATGAGGAGGTACATATAGATTTGCAAGACACTGCTTATGCTTGCGTCATTAAAAAATACAGATATTCCCACAGTAAGAAATAGGACCTTTGCAATATATTCACAGATTTGTTTATATATTCAGTTCTCTCCAAGTGCTCTCCAAAATTATAGATTTGTCAATATGAGTGCATTCAGTTCTCTCCAAGTGCTCTCCAAATTTATTGATTTGTCAATATGAGTGCATTCAGTTCTCTCCAAGTGCTCTCCAAATTTATAGATTTGTAAATATGAGTGCATTCAGTTCTCTCCAAGTGCTCTCCAAGTTCATAGATTTGTCAATATGTTTTTAGCTCTCTCTGAGTGTGCTTTTAAAGTGAAGCAGTCTTCAGTGGTAATACACATTCATGGTACACAGTTTGCCAGTGACAGTTATAGGCAAGTTCTCTGAAAAAAGCTAAAATGTGCAGTATATTATTTATGCAAAAGTAAAAAAAACAAATGAGCGGAACCAAGTTGCATCCATGTGAATTTGTCTCTGCTGCAAGCTAAGGCGTGAACCTGCCTTCAATATGTTCAAATATGTACATGTACACAAGTGTTTCTTCTCACTATAAAAATACCACTTGGAGACTCAATGACATGACATATAGAGCACCCAACCTCCAGTTCACAGATTCCACAAAGTTGTAACAACAAACATGGACCTTACACGAAGAAGAATAATGGCAGTTGTGACTGATATGAGCCATTCTTAAGAGTCAGGTGACAATTTATTTTATTTTTACCAACCAGCTGTCCCCGAGCCAGAGGGACAGCTTATGGGGGGTAGGTTCAGCAGCTTTTTTATGTCTGGGTGCCAACCCAGACATTTTGTTTTTCCAAGAATTCTTTCTTTCTTTCTTTTCTTTCTTTCTTTCATACAAACAGATTTGTCCGGAGTTTTTCTCAGACCCTAATTTTCCGAAAACCACCAAACTTGCCATGGTGAATGACCCACCAGTGAAATTAGGCACCTGACTTGGAATAGTCAGGATGATTATGCAAATGAGGGGCAATTAAAATTTTAAAAGCTTGAACCTGTCTCACAGCTTTCTGTCCATGCATGCTAAATGTACGCTTCGGAAGATTTGGGTCTTGTAGCAAATTTGGGGGGGGGGGGGGGAACTCCCAAGAACTGTGTAACGAGGCTCTCAATAAAATACAAAATATCTCTTTCTGTTCATGCAGGAACAGATTGACTCCATGCTGCCATATGTACCAGGCAGGCTATAGGTTCGACTAGTGCAGAACAGACCTGTCAATACACATTGACTGAAACTGGTGTCCAAGCTGGCCTGTTTTTGCCTGAGGCAATGTCAGTCTGCCGAGCTTATCAGTTCCAAGGGTACACAGGCTCTAGACTTCTAGGCAGAACAAACCTGAGTGTACCCCCTGTTAAAAATAAAATACATACATAGCTGAGTTGGCCAGACCAAGGAGGATAGAATTTGTGTCATCTCAGTGGACATTTTCATGTCTTTGTTTTCTTTGTGGCCGGTGAGATGAAGCCTGTTGTTCACAGCCAATACTGAGACAGTATAGTTCTGTCTTGGTTCACAGGTACATGTTTATGTAGTTTCTTGACACCTTCTGTTAAAATTTGTTCATGTAATAAAGGAAGAAAGACAGCATTGTATTGCATGTATACACTGTACACATCCCCTTGAATTATAATATATATACTTGCACACATACTCATCCATACTGCTCAGAAGGGCTGACCCTCTCAGGAGTGGGCACTTTTCTCTGGTGCCATGGGTGACTTTTCTCTGGTCCCAAGAGTGCCCACTTTAGAGAGGTTTTACTGTATTAGTAAACTCTTTATTTCTTTCTGTCTTTCTTTCTTCCTTCCTTTCTTTCTTTCTGTCTTTCTTTCTTTCTTTCTCTATCTCTCTCTCTCCCTCCCTCCCTCCCTTCTTCTTTCTTTCTTTCTTTCTTTCTTCCTCACAACCAAGTTGGTCTGGAGATCTTCTCAAGCACTATTTTTCCGTAAATCACTAAATTTTGATGTGGTGACTGACCTGACCAGTGAAATTGTGCATCTCATTTGGAATAGTCATGATGTTTCAAAGTATGGACATTAAGGGGCAATTAAAATTTTAAAAGCTCCATATTTTCAAAATATTGCAGATACTCAAAATTTCAATGTGCATACATAGGTTTGTGACACCAGCCAATATAGTGGACAGTAAAAGGTAAGTAGAATTTCAAATTATGCTAATAAGGGGCTCTGAAAAGTTCCAAAGTTGAATATCTCCAAAACTATTACACATAGACATGCCTGATTTCAATTTCAATTTATAGGTTTGTGGCAAAGCTGCATCCAATGAACCATAAACCAAAAGTTGTAGGATTAGAATTTATGAAACTTAGGTAAACATGCAAAATCTAAATCTTTAATAGCTTCAAAACTATTATAGATAGAGGTGCCATTCCTACTTCAATTTATGGGTTTGTGGCAAAGCCTCATTCAATGAACCATAAACCAAAGTTGTAGGCTTTCAAAATTTATGCAAATTAGGCAAATACACAAAATTTAAAATGTTGAATAGCTTCAAGACTATTCTAGATACTAGCTTCATTCAAACTTCATTTTATAAGTTTGTGACATGACCACATCCAATGAACCAAGAACCAAAGTTGTAGCGTTTTACTTTATGAATATTAGGCTAAAATATGAAATTTACATTATGTTGAACAATAGCAAAGTGTAGCATTTCAAACTGTTCTCATTTTGAAGGAACCCAGACAGATTTGCAGTGAAGCAAATCTTCTTTTCTAGTTTTTCTCTTTTTTTTTTTTTTTTTTTTGCTTTTGGCAACACAGGAACACTCCGGGTAGACATGATGTGCTAGAAATATGTTAGTGATCCGGATGACATAATTTGGGCCTACCTGGTGTCTTATCAGCCCATCACCATCGCCTGACCTATGGGACCCCATGGAAAGGGCCCTGCTGGGTCACTGGTCATGGCAGCTACAAGTGGTGAAAGCTTCAAATAATACCCTTGCCACAGTAGACAAATATCTCGGGTTCAGTCCGAGATTAACTCTAGAAACTCTGCCACACTGTGAAATTTTACCCAGGGATGACATGAGTTGATGCTTCGATGCGAGCTCTTTGACTGGGGGGGGGGGGGGGGGGTATCTGGTACCAGTGACCTGGCTAATGAGATAAACAGCTGCCCTTTGACATCAGCTCAGGACATTCTTGACCTGTCTGGGGTTAGTATCTACAGTGTGGCCACCACAACCCAAATGCAGCTGGAACCACCCTGGGAGATCAGACTGTAGTGTGGCAAGTTGAATAATTATCTCAGGTCCATTCCGGTTCTAGTGTGGCAGCAGTATAATACTTATGATATAATGCTGCAAACTGAAGGATAATCACACCATTTACAATGTCCTGATAAAGACACAGCTAGACCCCAAGTTTGAGTCGCATGTCATCATGTCCCCCAATGCTCTCATTCCCATCATAATATAGTGCCCAGGATGGGCTCATCATGTGCATGTGTAGAAGTTCACTTCAATATACATGTACAGTTGTCCCTGTCTTGAGGGGCCATCCCAAGCGCAGGCCAAAAAGTGACCCCACAAGACAGGTGGCTTCTCATTATAGGTATAATAACATGGAAAAGATAGCAGCAGGATCATGCCAAAAATGGCCTTTCAAGCCAGGTGGCCCCTTGTTGGAGTGACCTCTCAAGACAGGGACCACTGTATACATTTAGCAAACCAGCAAACCTGAATCAAATGCATTTTGTATGACGAGCAATCTTATGTCTGGACCTGTCTGGTGTAATGAAGGTTGCCTAAACCATGGAGGTACAAAAACAGATTTAGTACCTCCATGCCTAAACAGAACAGTGGGCTGGAGTGGGGACCACAAAATTTAATATGAGAAATCACTGGAATTATATCTGCTACTGTTACAACTTTGGGAAGCTCCGCACATGATACAACTTGGAAGTTTGCATTGATGGACAGCTTGATGCCTGTCCTTTCCATTGCTGTTTGAGGTTTATGGCGGTTTCATGGGCAGATCTTGAAGTTGATTGGTGTAAACACAGCCTAGTCATATCTATCAAATTGAAAGACCCGCCTGTTGTGGGTATAAAGTTTAGAGAAGTGACATTTTATCCGTTTGGTACTGAAGATTAATGGTTCTTGCTTCACTATTTGTGGTTTTTCTTTAGCTACCGAGAAAGATATCTGATCAAAGAAATGTAAGCTGTTACATTGACAACAACTTGTTTCGTTCATGGCATGTTTGACCCTTTAAAACAACTACTTTTCCCAACATGATATGAGGCATACATGACCTGGCTTAGCAAAACTTGAAAAGTGCCATACATTTATTTGGTTCAGTACAATTGGGAGCAAATATGTTTATCTCATGCACATTACCCTTAGCATAATAAACTGTTGGTACAGTTAGTCAGGCCAGTTAGTTACCATCAAGACAAATTAACCATTCAATCTGATGTGTGAGATACATTGACATTGCAGTTAATTTGCCTTTTTCTAATGTGGTTTACCTTCTGCCCTGCCCCCCCCCCCCCCATAAAATGTAATGCAACCCAGTCATCATGCAATACAGTGTACATTCCCAAGCAGGCTTCTAATTACAGATTTAAGTTCTAAGTTTGGGGTGTCCCACCATATTCTTTGTTGGATGCTGCACATGGTGTTGGCCTAGTATGTGATATAACAGTCTCTTTTAACCTTGTCAAACTGCATTGGTGGTGAAAAAACAGTCATATTGACATGTTAATGCTACATTCAGGGGACAGGACTGCATATGCAGCCACTTCATTGCTACATTATCTCTGTGTAACAGGTCTGGTGATGCCCAGCACCCGTGTCATACCCTCATTCTGGCAGTCAATTTTGACTTTGATTTCCTGTATGGGCGGGACCATTAAGCTTACAAAGCTTGTTGATGTACTATTTGACAGGTCTGTTCCTCCTCTTCCTGAATATATATATATATATAAATATATATATATATATATATATATATATATATATATATATATATATATATATATATATATATATATATATATATATATATATGTATATATATATATATATGATACTGTTACTTCAACCATAAAGGCCTGGGATTGGCTGAAAGGCTGCCTTGTCATAGACCCCTAGAAAGACATTTTGTTGATTGACAAGGACCAGGCTGGAACCCAGGACATTCTAAGACTACAGGAATGTTTATTGAGGCTATCTGATGTCATGGAAGTGTAAATTAGTCAGTTAATAGCAAAAACAGGCGTTTCTTGGGTACACTACCCTTTGATCAAAGCAAGGTCCTTCTGTTGGACAAGGGTCATTTTGAATCTCTTTACTGCTTGGTCCAAGAGGGCTTTCCTCATTATTATCATTCTAAATTATGCTGAAGGTCATTAACTGTTGATAAAATAAAGTTTGAAAATCCAATTTGCTTATAAATCAAAGCTGAAGGCCATTTTTGTTTTGTGATTGTTTGTATGGAATTTTACAGTGGAGGAGCAGTCAGGGAGTCAGGCTGGTCATGTAACCACCACTCTGTCTCCTGATTGGCTGTTAATTTACCCTGGTACAGTGGTACCTCTTTTGAGAGACCGCCCCTACGGCGGATCAAAATGCGGTCTCTCAGAACAGGTGGTCTATCATTAGAGGTACAACAACATGGAAAAGGTAGTGCAGTATTCTGAGAGAGCAGTCTTAAAAAGATATGCGGTCTCTCATTAGAAGGGTCTCTCTAGAGAGGTACCACTGTACTAATTTGGCTGTCTGCTAGTGTAGCACATGTGTGGGTTTACCAGTTTCAATTAGGTACAATGTTACAGCAATGAAAACTACCTTTCATGTCCATAAGATGTATACCCTTTTGACAGGATGCTTGCCAATTCCATCCTCTGACAGGAAATACCCCTTTCCAGTTATTTTGGAATGCTGATGGGGCAGGTCTCTGTATTAAAGAGGGGGTACTACTGAATATTGACAATCACAAATATTTTTGAAAGTATGTTATGATAAACTACCACAGGCTATGTCATCATTCTTTTCCATTTTATTCTCATGAACCAAGTAGTCTTCTAAGCATGATACAGGTTGTAAGACGTCATATTTGTGCATGCTTTGGTTACATTGAACACTGACCTGGCTGCCGGTGGCTTGTACAGTTTCTAACCTGGCAACCTCACTACAGCTACCTGTGGCTTTCAGTTGAATCTGTTATATCTTACCCTATTAATTAATTATGTGTTGTTCCAATTTTCTAAGTTACACCCTGTCTGTCTTGTGTAAACATGGCAAAAGCAATCACACACGGCATTCTGTGTGCTACTCGAGGGACACACATACAGAAAAGCATGCTGCCGGTAGCCTGATATTAAACCGAGGCTCTCTTATTTTGGCTAAAAGTATTAATTACCAAAGCGGGTCCCAGAATCTTGACTGATACAATCTTCAAAGCCTTTCCTACTTTACATTCCATTACACTTATGGCTAGATAAAAAGAAGGCCTTATGACCTTGACCTTTTATCTTTAGGCATTGCATGGAAATTTCAAAAATATGCAGTGTTGCAATACCTACAGGTTGGGTCCAACATGGTTAAAATTGGATGAAAATTGACCGAGTTATGGCTAGGTGAAAATTTCAAAGGTCCAAATGACCTTGAACTTTTACCTTTAGAGGTGACATGTAAATTGTAAAAATGTATTGTCTTACAATAGCTACAATTTGAGCCCAACATGATAAAAACTGGATACAAATTGACCGAGTTATGGCTAGATGAAAACTTCAAATGTCAAAATGACATTCACCTTTGGAGGTCACATGTAAATTACAAAAATGTGCAGTGTTACCAACATATTAATCAAAGTTGGATTAATTATCTGTACCCTATAATATTTTTGGAGATATTCAAGATTTAAATTTTCAAATGGCCCTAATTTGCATAATTTTCAAAACCGTTGAACCTCTTTACAAAAAGTCCAGGCTTCATCTATGGAAGTATAATCATGCCAAGTTTGGAGTTTCTATGTATAATACTTTTCAAATGAAATGTCGGACAAATTTGCCTGGAAAGAAAGAAAGAGAGAGAGAGAGAGAGAGAGAGAGAGAGAGAGAGAGAGAGAGGGAGGAGGGAGGGGAGGGGAGGGGAGGGAGGGAGGAAAGAAAGAAAGAAAGAAAGAAAGAAAGAAAGAAAGAAAGAAAGAAAGAAAGAAAGAGAGAGAGAGAGAAAGAGAGAAAGAAAGAAAGATTTCCTGGACTGTGTGATTGTATATAAATAATGTAGCCCAAAATGTTTTCTTAAAGAGCCACTGAACTGACTGGTGTCCAAAAAGAAAACATAAACTTATAATTAAATTACCAAACAGACATAGCTATTCAATCAATGCAGCCAATGTTTATATTACAAAATTAACTCAATCAATGATGAACCCAAAGGATATGCTCTTTGCTAATTCTTTCAAATTTGCATTGCTAATACAATGTGTGAAACAAATAAAAAAGGTCAGAATATCACAAATCATGAGCAGATATTATATTCTATTATGATTGTCAGAAATATAAAATCAGAACCCCCTCATTTAAAAGATAAGAATACTCAGTATATCCATATGATACAAATTTTACTGACAGTAAATGAAGACTTCTGTCCTGAATGAGTCAAGGGATGCCCCATTTTCAAAGGGTCATTTTGATGTCACATCTTGTAAAATATATACCAGGATTATGGCTTGTTTGCAGTTGAATTGAGATGTGACACCCCTGTAAAAATGTCCCACAGGTCTTACAATGTTGATAAAGGCTCTGGATTATGAGTGAAATCTATTGGGGGTAATGAAATACACATAAACTTAAGGAGGAAAGGGTAGGGTTTATTTTGATGTGGTTACACTTGCCATGACTTTGGAATAGGCTGGCCATTTGGTACCAATCATTCACTGTCACTGGTCATGTGTGTTTGATGGCGTGGCAGACACATAGCAGGGCCAGCTCCACAGTAAAATGGTGTCCCTTAAGCAGGATTATTTTGTAAAAAATCCAATTATTTGATGCTACAAAGGTGAAAATAAAACCCATGTAAATGTCTACAGCAGCACCCATGTGGACCTGTTTGCAAACACCATTAATTATAGCAGGGGAGGTTGAGTGGCAGGGCAAAGAGGCCAATGATAGGCTGTTTGGCCCACAGCACTGTGGTCACAACTAATGAGACGGCCCCCAGAGCTCAAGTTAGGTGGAATGGACTGTATACAAGATATTGAAGATTTAAAACTTTAATTAGCCCTCCTTTGCATAATTTTGAAAAGCATGACCTCTCATTATAAAAAGGCCAGACTTTATCTGTAGAAGTATAATTGTACCAAGTTTCGAGTTTCTACGTGTTATACTTTTCAAATGAAATGTCGGACAAATTTGCCTGTAAAGAAAGAAAGAAAGAAAGAAAGAAGAAAGAAAGAAAGAACTAGAAAAGATGATTTGCTGCATAGCAAATCAGTGTGTGTGTCTTCAAAGCATATTTGTTTGGCAATGTCCAACTATTCCATAACACAGGAGTAGAAGTTGGAATGGCATCTCTATCTATTACAGCTTTGAAGTTATTCAAGATTTAAAAGTTCTAATGGTGCTATTTAGCATAATTCAAATTGCTACAGCTTTTGTTTTAGATTCATTACATGCGAAATGGTCAGGAACCCCCTAGTAGAAGTTAAACTGACATGAACATGAACCAAATCGGATGAAAATTTCCAAGTTGTGACTGGATGAAACTTTCAAAGGTTCAAATGACCTTGACCTTTGACCTTTAGAGGTCACACATAAATTTTACAATATGCAGGGTTACAATAGCTACAATTTGAGCCCAACATGATCAAAATTAGATAAAAATTGACCAAGTTGTGGCTAGAAGAAGGCCACCAAGGAAAGTGGCCTTTAACCTTGAAATGACCTTTGACCTGGAGATGACCTCTACCTGGAGTGAACCTTGACCTCAAAAATGACATTTTGGCTTAAAAGTGACCTTTGACCTTGACATGACCTTTGACCTTGACATGACCTTGACATTTGAGATGACCTTTACCTTGCTATGATCGAACTCCTATACACTCGGGACCACATCAACTATAGTATATAAGATATTGAAGATTTAAAACTTTAATTAGCCCTCATTTGCATAATTTTCATAAGCATGACCTCTCATTATAAAAAGGCCAGACTTTATCCATAGAAGTATAACTGTGCAAAGTTTGGAGTTTCTACATGTAATACTTTTCAAATGAAATGTCGGACAAATTTGCCGGTAAAGAAAGAAAGAAAGAAAGAAAGAAGAAAGAAAGAAATAAAGAATTCCTAGAAAAACAGAAAAGTGTGTGCTGACACACACTCTTTAAAGAAAGAAAGAAATAAAGAATTCCTAAAAAAACAGTATGTCTGTGTTGGCACACAGACATAATCATACCATAGGGATATCCTACCCTATGAGTACAGTATAACTGTATGTCCCATTGTTACAAATTGTGAATAACTTCACGTGAGTCTCAGTGGGTCCTTTGTTTTAGGCTTTATGATTGATTATGGAGCTTAATTGTTTGATAGACAGAGAAAGTGTGAGCAACCTCACTCGACAGGAGCACCAGTGCTCAGAGACACTTGACACGTTCGTTGAGGCATTGCAGCCAAACTGCTTGGCTGAGTGAACTTATTATGTGTTACAGGCCACTGAACAATGGATTAATTAGTCTATGATTCCAGCTGAACATGCACGGCATTCTTCAGGCATTACAGCTTGGAACATAACAAGTTGCAAAAAATGCATTGATCTGCAATAGACAGGTTGTTTTTGCATTTGGGACCCCAAAAAGTGTCTGCAATACACAATAGACAGGTGTCCACTGTAGACAGGTATCACCGATATGAAAATGACTTAAGAGTATTCGGTTCTGGCCAAAACTGTCTGCATTAAGACTGGTTTTATATTATCCCAGGCTTCACTAACGACTTCTTCCCACGGACTTTTATCCTGGTCATCACTCTCATTTTCGATGGACTCTGTTTCATTTTAAGCCTGTAAGTTCCAAAGGTGTCTTTTTTTATATCCAATTTTTGACATCTTTTGCTTCTCCATCTTGTTCAGAGTTGCCAGAGCTGGTTTCATCCTCCTCAGATGACATATTGTGAAAGTTTGATTCGTGGCGGTCACGACTGAATTTCCTTGAAAAGGTTTTGCTACAATGTTGTCAGGTGAAGTGCATGTTACCTTAATTTGTTTTAAACATATTTATTTCATCTGGATCGCCCTATAGTACATCGAAATGATACAAGTAAGTTGGGTTCTCCAGAACATGGAGATACACACACCATATGTACAAAACACACAGGACAAACAATGTTACCAATTCTTTGTAGATAAACAACTGTTGGGATACAAAGTACATTGTTATGGACTCACATACCCATAATGAGAAATTACATGCATATTATATTGCATGAATAGTGACTAAACAATCATATATCATTATGAAAGAGCTGAACACTCACACGAGGTCCCTCTTTTTTCAATATAGAAACCTTCTGGTGTCCACAGTGTATTTTTGGAAAGCTTCACAGATTTGAAAGTTTAAGGGATCCGACAGTTCCTTGCTGCCAAAAAGGAGAATTTTGATTAATCTGTTACTTGCAAGGTGCACAATCAAATTTGGGTGGACACCTAGAGCTAAGATTGGAAAAATAGAGGCAAAGAGATTGTTTCTAGGTACGGAATACTCAGGGCAGAAAAATAAAAAGTGTTCAAGATCTTCAGTAGGGTAAGTACAACAGCAGGTAGGGTTTGGGATAATGTGGACTGTAAAAAGATCGAAGTTAAGCCTAGAATAGCCCCGTCGCAGTTGGGTATGACAGATATTGGCAAATCTGTTACCATGGGAATAGTAATCAGGAACGTCATCCACGGCAAGCAAGGACGCTTTCAGTTTAGATTTGAATATTGGAAGGGAGATAGAATCGCGAATATCAGAAGGAAGGTTATTCCATTGCTTGATGGCGTCAGGAAGGAAAGAATTTCCAAGGCAATTAGTTCGGCATTTAATAGAACGTACAGTGGAACTGGGTTGTCGAAGGTTACGACCATGGAAAGAAGGAGGAACAAGATTGGAAAGATATGGAGGAGTTAATTTATGGTACATTTTGTAAAAGAGGATCAATTTAAAGTACTTGCACCTGGTGGCGAGGGTTGACCAACCAAGTTCATGTAGAAGAGATACATGTGAGGTATGTCTAACAGCACCAGTCCAAATTTTTGCAGCCTCGAACTGGATTGATTCGAGTAAGTCGGACAAGCCTTGACCACAATTGTCGAACAAGACAGAGCCATATTCGAGAATTGGTCGAATCATAGATAAATACAATTTGGAAAGTGCCTTACGGGAAAGTTAATATCTAAACCTACAAAGGAGTGCAATCCACTGACCGGCTTTATTTGTTATCCGGGTAATATGTGCATGCCAGGATAAGTTATGACTCAGCGTTAACCCTACCTTAATGACTGCCAGTTAATAAATGAGTGTCATGAACAGTAAATGTAACGTTTAAACGGTACACAAAGGTAAATGCAATGTTTCTCTTGACTACATCAATCTGTTGTCATGTTTATGTACATTTACAACCCACTATATGTAATCACTGTATAAGTTTGTGATCAAGTCTGCTTGCATGCTGTACACTGAGCTGAGATTTTTATCACTTCCTCTGTGAATAGATCTAATGCAACCAGGCATCCTAGATTATGTATACCATCTTTGAAAGTATCTTCTACTATCGATTGCCAATCTGGCTCACTATGAACACTTTCAACGTTGATAGGCCATATGCGGGATTGGCAACAGATTGCTATTACTTCTTCTCTAGACATTTTGCTTTTGACTAAAGCCATATCTTGCACTGAGCATGACAGAACCAAAACGAGATTCACAAACTTTTGTACAACCAGAAAATGACTCATAAATTCAAATCGAAACCATCCTTTGTTTCAATTTGACTGATGTCAATACCTTGCTCCACCCTGCACCTTGTTCTAAGCTGCTCCTAAGTTGCTCCAAGGTGCTTCTATCTTGCTCTGAGCTGCTCCTAAGTTGCTCCTAGATGCCCCTGCAGTGATACTTGATCGTCCAGACCTGTTTTGTCAAAATCTGTTCTTAAAACTAAACGAATATTTGAAGATTTGAATTAAAAACTGTATGACGGATTGTCAACAGATTATATTAAAAAAAAAAAATAAGATTCCCCAAATTTTATACAGGCCGAAAATGACTCATCAATTGCATCAAAACGATACTTAATTTCTTTTTAGTGATGTCGTCAATATGTTGCTCTCACCTGATCCTAAGTTGCTCATAGCTGCTCCTACTTTTTCTGAGCTGCTCCTAGGTGCTCCTAAGTTACTCCTATACACTATCAACCTCAGACATGCCACCGTTTGGAAAACATCCTCTTAGACTGCCGGAGAATCATGTCACTTGATTTTTTAAAAAGTATGATTAAATTACCCTTTCTGACGTCAATCTACAACGTATGACGTCAATGAACGGCATGATGCTAATTATACCTATCACATAAACAGATGAAGCATAAAAAAATTAACCCCACTGACGTCAATACACCACTTGTGACGTCAATTTTTTTGTCTCTTTTGTTTTAAAAAACAACTGAAATTGTAAAAAATGGTAATATTTTTTTGTATCGATTGAATAAATTTTAAATGGACAATAAATTCATTTCTCGGTGACATCAATGATGGGTCTAGTGACGTCAATGAAGCGAATTACACAATAGGCTTAATCCTATCTGACGTCAATCCACTACGTATGGCGTCAATCAGGCCCATATGACGTCAATCACATGATATGCAAATGAGTGCCCTATAAATTGACCGGAAACGACGCCATTTTGATACCCGTATTATGTTAATTAGGTCACATGATCTCGTGCGAGATGCCCTATAATATCACAGGAATTGACGTCATTTTAATCTCGTATTATGCAAATCAGATCACGCGAGATGCCCCTTGCCGTATACCCCGTAATAAGTTATTGCAATGCAAAGGTTCTTAATTTTTAAAAGTTGGAACCACGACCTGTGTGTTTATTGACAACATGTTGTTCCCTTTATCACTGAAGCATGATTAAATGGATTTGGCTTTAATTAGCTACTACAGTGCCTGACAACAATAGCTCCTAATTATTTTCTTTAGGTTATGGTGTGGGTATCGTCGACACCCTACTGTTCCTAACACCATATGGAATAAAAAAAAAAAAAGCTTAATTTGCCCCCCCCCCCGTACCCCAGAGAGTCTTCATGAACCGGGGTATGGAACTCTTCTGCCTTTGACCACTTGTCTAAAAAATGTAACAGATTAATAATAAATACCTTATGCTTAACAATTCTGTGCTTCTGTGTTTTCATCATTTCATGGAGGCTCAAGTATAATCAGTCAGTCAAACATACTAAAGTAAGTCCTCTTGAACTCATTCACTGGAAATTAGTTTCCTGCAACAAGTGATTTTGAACATATACATGCTTTCTTCCTTTCTTTTTGTCTCTTTTTCTCTCTTCACATTTTTCCTTCCTTAATCCATTTATTTATTTTGGGCTTAAATGCTGCAATAAGAATAAATTGAATCTTCAACACACATTTATTCAGTGCTTGGGCAAATCTTGAAGGTAACAATTTACATAAGATCGAATGGCAACATGGAGGGGCAGTGTCCTTCCAAGTTCAAAAGTTCTGGTAGAGGATGCTTTTTGAAAGTGATTGTGGCCAGTAACGTCCCTTTGAAAAAAACCCGCTGCAATAAATTGCAATAAATAGATGCAAGATCAGGCCAAAGGCAGAGAACCATGTTGTCATACTGGTTGCCGGGCACTCAGCAAATCCGTATATCCACGCCTGTGTCTCCACTCGAAAATACACCAAGAATGCCTCAATTGACAGAAATGGAGGACTCTCAGGACTTTGTTCAGCCCGGACAGTATATACAGATGAAGGATTAGAAGGTACGTATAATATAGGGCCAGAGGAGTTTGTCCAATTGAAGGAGCAAGTTGAATTTCTTTCCAAATAAAAAAAAAAAGACTTTGAAAAAGAGGGTTGAATACGTAGAGAACCACAGTCGCAGAAATAATCTGGTCTTCCATGGGTTTCAGGAGGAAGATAAGGCGACATGGGAACAAAGTGAACAAAGTGAAAAAATTTGAAAAGAACTATTAATCAGGAGTTAGATGTTCCACTCTGGGGAGAAAAGTTAGAGTGTGTACATGGACTTAGCATAGCAATGCGGGTGAATGTCAAGAATTCAGCGCCATATGGCGCTGTGGCATCACAACATTGCAACGCCCAGGGTGCTGGTGTGAAAGGCTGCAGACCACAATTGTGATAGGCTGATTGAGCCTGCCAATAGAGATAGTCCATAAATTGCCAAATACAGTGTTTTCAAGACACTGTAACATATATCAGGATAGATGTAGTCATGTCAGGTTTCTTGCAACACAAAGTTACTCCATTAATGTTCATGTAGGTGCATAGTCTACCAGGTCAGGTGGGAACCAGCTGCTGAGGATTGACAAATATGTCATCCCCCACCACAGCACATTTTTGGTAAAAATCTAGTATCCAGGTGTAGTTTCGAATTTGACATTTTTTCAATAATTTGCTAATCACAGCGTGAAAAAATAACTGCAAATTTGTCGGGACTTTATCAGGACTTGATTGCAATTTGCCACATGTTAAAACATTTTTTCCAATAAATGACAGTGGAATTAGCTTCAATGAAATATAGAGGAATTTATAACTGTGGTCTCATGCCGAAAGCCGTGAGGTGCCAACCTATGATTGTTAAGTTTGTGATCTGGAAAAAAGAAGAAGGAAGTCTTAGATGTACCTAGAGATAATTTTAAAGAAACTGAGGGCCAGTTGCACACGTCTATGTTAACGTCAGGTTAGTCAACGTGGAGTTAACGTACAGTTAGCATACAGGTTGTGCTGGACACGTTCAACAAGAAGTTAACCTGAAGTTACAATGTGGTGTCATTGTAACTTTGCCCCAAATCATGGTTAACATGGGGTTGGGGTAGTGTGACACTTCTACATAGGTGCAGGAAAATCCCTTTAAACTTCAATCAAAACATGCTTCTGGATACCTTTGCCCCTTGTGTGCTGTGCATATAAATTTGAGGTAGCTTCTACAGACACAAGATTGAACTTAATAGATCAAGCAGGAATCTTGGATCAACATGGAGCTCCCCTTAGATACCCACCATTGTCCCCATAAGCAGGTCATGTTAGTTTACAGGTAACAAACCACAGTGCTTGCATAGTAAAAAAAAAAAGGTGATAAAGCAACCAGGACCAGGCTGAATTCTCTTGGCATTGATGCTAAATTATTGGACGTAATCCGTTTAGTAGTGCGAGAGGAAATGGAGGGCCTCAGAACCGAAGTGAAAGGCCTTTCTTCAAAGTTTGACAAGCTGAATGAAAAATTTGACCAGCTCAAAACAGGCTTGCAAAAGTGCAGCGACAGAGTTGAGACCATTGCTAATGATTTTCTGCCAAAACTCGCATCTCAGTTGAAAACTTTTGCAACCAAGCTATCCATGAAAGTCATTGACAATGACATGCATAAACGAAAATGCTCCTTGACGATTCAAGGACTGAAGGGTCCAGCAGGGGAACGGGAAACAGTCACCTGTCAGAAATGTGTTGATTTTGCTAAAATCCATCTGTGTGTGAGCGATGCCAATGTCTCTCAGATTTCTGCTTGTCATCGGCTCAGCCAACAAGAAAATGCAAGCATCATTATCACGTTTCTCGACCTCAACAAGAGAAATGCATGGCTAGCTGGTGCAGGTAAATATCTCAAGGATGCAGCCCTTCCAGATAACCAAAAAGTGTCAATTTCTCCGGACATGCCCCCAATTACTAGACAACTGAAAAAGGATGTTTTGGCTCATAGACGTACCTTACCTACAGATCTCAAGAAGATGTCTCAGGTGAGATACCTCAAGACTTGGCCCTACATTAAACTAGACATTCCAGGAAAGGACCCATACTACCCTAACAAATGCAGAGAGGACATTGTGGAGGAATATCTAGAAATAGATCTGGATACCATATTCAATTTTGAATGATTAACTATATAATCTTTTGTGTTTTCAATGTGGATAAACTGTAGCCAGTGACTGTTCTATTTGTGACTCTACTGAGATAAATACAAAATGGGAACTTTTTCATCATATGATTAAATTATGAAAACATATAACATGCCCTGCTGGGGATTTTTGTATGATGTCTACCCCCTCTTCCATGTTTCTTCTTTTCTCTGCACAAATGCACATTTTGTCTTGTTTTTGTTTACTCTACATTAAATTCAGTTTTTCTTGTTTTCTCTTTCAAATGTAGTCAGTTATCAGTGTGTGCCTGTAGTATATGTAATCAAATTTTGGCACAAATCAAATACCATCATACGATCAAAATAATCGGAAATGATGTGTAATATATTAGGTGAAAAAATTTTGAGAAATTTTGGTGGTTTTTCTGTTAATTGTGTAAACGATTTACTGAACAATGCGAATGACTTGAATGTTCTATATCAATTGCATCAGAATCTCCCTATGTGGAAACAAATTTGGCAGATTACCTTAAACCACTGAAAAACACGTTTTCAATACTAGATTTAAATATTCAGTCCTTGAATGCTAAATTTGATATGCTTGTTACATTTATTGAAGATTTAGCTGAGCCTAATTTTGCCTTTAGTGCCATATGCCTTCAAGAAACATGGGTTCGCCAAAATTCAACAAATTTGCCCTTATTTGATCTTATTAACTATACTGCCATATCTCTTGAAGCCACATGCAGTTCTCATGGTGGTCTGCTTATATATTTACACCAGCATTTTCAATATTCGCTCAGAAATATTTATTCTCCAAACAAAATTTGGGAAGGTTTGATTTTGGATGTTTTTGGCAATGGATTACAGAAAAAAAAATTACCTTATGTAGTATTTATCGACCACCAAGGGACTCCAATGGTGAAGTTGATTTATTCTTAAAGGATTTCATACCAATCATTGAAAATGTATCAACTGAGAAATATAAAATTATGGTTGGGGATTTTAATATTGACTTACTTAAGCTTAACACCGGACAAAAATTTACTGAATACCTGGATTTAAGCTTTGCAATGGATTCCAACCAAAAATAACATTACCAACTAGACTTACAGATAGGACTGTCACCTCAATAGACCATTTTTTGTCACCTATCCCATGTCAAAAAATTGTGTACTTCAGGAACAATTTTGTCAGACCATCTACCCTCATTCACCTGTTTCAACACTAATTTGGACTTATATCGACCCCCTAAATATATACGGGTGGAAACCAAGGACCACAATTCCTTGCAGGTTTTATTCACAGATATTAATCAAACAGAAATTATGCAAATGCTGGATCAAGATTTACTAAAAAATTCAAATGATAATTATAATATTATTGAAAAAGTTCGGTGTGAAGCCAAAGAAAAATACCTTCCAAAAAAAGACAATGAAATTTAAGAAATATATACATAAAAACACATCTTGGATTACCAATGGGATTCTGATATCCATTAAGTACCATGACAACCTTTATAAAAAAAACTCAAAACCACACCACTAGATAATCCTCAATTTAGTATATTAAAGCTAAACCTGAAGACATATAATACAATACTGAAAAGAAATATTAATCTGGCAAAGCAAAAATATTATAAAAAAGAATTTCATAAATTTAGAAGTGACACCAAGAAAACATGGGACAAATTAAAAATGTTTTAAATATGAGCAAAAATAGAAGACAACTCCCTTCTTTTTTCTTTATTAACAATGTGAAGATAATTAACAAAGAAATAATTGCAGATCGATTTAACTCATTCTTTACAAATATTGGTCCTAAACTGGATGCCAATATTGACATATCTAATAAACCCCCTTTCTCTTCTACTCTAATTGAACAAATAAGCCATATATTTAATTTCAAGCTAGTCAACTCTACTGATATTGAAAAAATCATAAAAATTTTAAAGTCCAAATCTAGCACGGGGCATGTCAACTTATCTATGAAACTTTTAAAGAATTTAATTCCTGCCCTACCTATGCCCCTAACTACCATAATGAACCAGTCTCTAACAACTGGTATTTTTCCTGACATATTGAAAATTGCCAAAGTCATACCCTTATACAAAAAGGATGACAATACATTTTTACAAAATTTCAGGCCAATATCTTTACTTCCAGCGATTTCCAAATTTTTTGAAAAATTAGTTTATAATCAACTATATGAATACTTTATCACCCATTCCTAATTTTACAGTAGTCAACGTGGTTTTCAGAAAATGCATTCCACCGAAACTGCAGCCCTCGAATTTATTGATATTGCTACTCAAACTTTAGACTCTGGTAAATTACCTGTCAGTATATTTTTGGACCTATCAAAAGCATTTGATACTTTGGATCATCAAATTCTTTGTAGGAAACTGCATTATTATGGTATTACTGGCACCGCTTCACGTTGGTTTTAAAATTACCCAGAAAACAGATTTCAGTATGTTCAATTTGATGAAGTTAGTTCTAAACTATTATCCATCAAAACTGGTGTGCCACAAGGATCCATTCTTGGTCCACTCCTTTTTAGTATCTAAACAATTGATATTCATAAAGCATCCTCAAAATTTAAATCAATTCTTTATGCACATGATACTACTTTGGTCAGTCCTTTATGTTTCTTTTCATTCAACTCTGATACTCAACTTAATGGACAAGATGTGTCAACTAATATAAATACAGAATTAAACAAGATTTATAACTGGCTAGCTGCAAATAAGTTATCATTAAATATACTGAAGACAAAATACATGTTATTTCATTTCTACCAAAATAAAATTAATTTCAATTTGGACTTACAAATAAACAATATTTCAATTTCTAAAATTGAAGAATTTGATTTTCTAGGATTAGTAATCCAAGAAAATTTAAATTGGAGAGCCCATGTTAACAAAATCGGCAATGAACTTTCCAAAGTAGTTGGTGTTTTCAAGAGATTATATAAATATATTCCTACAACCACACTATTATTAATTTACAATTTTCTTTTTCTATCCCATCTTAATTATTCAATTCTTGCTTGGGGCTTCTCATGTGATCGTTTATACACCCAACAGAAAAACGTTATACGTTTTATTTGTTCTGAAAAATTCAATGCTCATACAGATCCACTTTTCAAAAAGCTTAATATTTTAAAGGTAAAAGACATTTTTAGATTAAGGGCGATCAAGTTTTATTTTCGACATATCCTGGATCAATTACCTTTATATTTCAATGATATATTTTCAACTCCGCAACAACATACCTACTCCTACGAAACTAGAAATAGAGAAAATATCCATCTTGCAAAGCCTGACAAAGTTACATCAGAACATTGCGTTTGATACTATATCCCTTCCCTAATTAGAAACCTGCCTTCTTGCATCATCGAAAAATTGTATACACACTTATATCATGGCTTATCAAATTATACTAAATCTCATTTCCTACGTCAATACCAAGATGTGTGTAGTTTGCCAAATTGTTATGTATGTAATAGTTGAATAACTTGTCTCTGTTTATGCTTAATTATATGTCTACTAATTCAATATCCCGTGTAAATCTTCTTGTCATCTCTCTTCAATTATTTAGTACATAAAATCTAGGACTTCATTTGCAGTACAGATATTTTGTAATTGTGTCTCTCTTGGCCACAGACTACAGTTATAAATCTTTCTATTTTTTCATATTAGCATTTTTCAGTCTAAAAAATCAACATTTTGGTATTATAAAATTCCGTGAACGGCATTTAACAGGTAATAATGTCAAAAAAACATGGATGGATTTTTGTCATATAATTCCCAGCTCGTTAATTTGTGATAATTGAAATACGAAACCACACCTGGATGTCAGCTTTATACAGGTGTATATACTGTGCTCTTGCCAGGGTCTCATTATTGTCCTTCCCCACCATAAAGTTCCCACCTGGCCTGGAAGACAGTGCACCTATATGAGCACCAATGAAGCAACTCTATGATGCAGTAAACCTGACTAAGAAAACTTTCTTTAAACAGAAGCTACAGCATGGTGAAAACATAGTATTTTCACAATTACGGACTATCTCCGTTGGGATGCGCAACCAGCCAATCACAACTGTGGTCTGTAACCTCTTGATCCAAGGTGGCCCCAGTGTTAACGGACAAGCCGTCTTTAAGGTGGAAGGTCTGAAGCTGCACCTTTGGATAACCTCCAATCACTTTTTCATATTTTTGGATAGTCTGTTACTTGAACTACATGCTCCCAAAAACTCAGATGCATGAACATAAAATTTATTTGAGACAATTGATCTCAAAACTTTTGTTTACAATGAAAAGTATAAACAGTGCCGGACACATGGCTTTGTTTGCATGGGCATGCTATTGAGCCATGTCATTGTTTGCACAGTCATTAGTCCATGACCGCTGGAAACCAATTGAGCTATTGGCAAGGGACTCACAGGAAACCACTAGCCGTGGAGAGAAGAATGGGCCACTTCAGACTAATCACTACCATTGTTCTGATTACTTTGAAATTCTCTACTGATGTAAAAACAAGTTAGCACAATCCACTTACTGGTCCCCAAATATGGAAAGCAGTATGTGAACCCACACCTAAACAAGGCAAGTGTGGTGTTCCCAATTAAAAAAAAGTCGAGATTTAAGCCACAAAATATATTTTTGTTTAATGACAACATCACAAAGATAAAGCTACAAGTTTATTTCATACAATAATTAAAAAACAGGACAGAAAAAATGAGTATGTGTCATACTACAGCCATAAATGCGTAAGAATTGGCAACTTTTTCTTTCAGTGCGATTTTCTCGGAACTGTTTTTGCTCAACCTCTGCAATTTGTATCTCGCCTTACAAACGTACAAATTGCCCTATCACATTAAAATCAACGGACATTAAAAGAAAAATATCATATCCAGGAACGGTTCCCAGGATTTTTTTTCTGACAACCTCTTCCGTGATTTTTGGAGCAATTTATAGAAGGAAAATGAACAGCCTGTCAGGACTAAATTAAAAATTTTATAACTTTTTATTCATGCTATTTCAGGACTAACTATTGAATTCGATCCTGGACATTGATATATATTTTAAATTTCTTTTGACTTCAACTGGAAAAAAAACAATTTTGTGTGACTTATGCACGAAAAATGTGAAAATCCTACCAAGTCAGAAAGAATGCTATAAAATCTCAAAAAAATCCAATCCTGCCAAAAAAAACTCGATGGATACAAATCTATGGATATGTACTAATCATAAAATATATAGGTTTAATGTACTTGTGAAAAAATTAAATGGGTAATTGCGATCCAAAGTTGCCAGTCTCACTGCGCACCAGCTTCACAGCTTCCACCCTAACTGGGATCATCCTGACAGTTCTGTTCACAATTCTGCAAACAATAGCATGAACTTATACCTTTCAATGATTACATGCTGTTTGTAATGTTTATTTTCCTGTACTTTCTGTCAAATAAAAGAATTCTGACTCTGACTCTGACTCTGACTCTGACTCTTCGTTATCATTTCCTGAGACATCTGCCACCAGTGGAGGTCGATACCAACAGCTTGTGGCCTGACCTGCATGTATCTATATATATATATATATATATATATATATATATATATATATATATATATATATATATATATGTGTGTGTGTGTGTGTCTGTGTGTGTGTGTGTCTGTGTGTGCGTATGAATCATGTTAAAACATCATTATCAGAATAGATACGTTTAATTTTTTCCCTATGTACGTGCATCTGTGCACTTGTAACTGTTTACAAACACCGTATGATTGTGTCATGTATCAAACTGTCCACCAGAATAAACATCTCTAATTTTGTCGCCATGACAAGATATCATGAATACGAAAGCTGTATACATGTACATGCACTAGTTTGTAACTGATATTTAATACACAATGAATATATATTTTAACAGTCTGTTCATATTACACCATCCAAAATTAATTGTCTGTTTCTCATGCATAGTTTGCATAAAATGAAGGACAAAAGCCCCACTTTTTGTTTTGGTTTTGTTTACATGTTGATAAATAAGTGCAGAGAAACAAAAACAGACAGGTTTCACATTTATATATATATATATATATATATATATATATATATATGACTTTTGTTATCACTCACCATGGGCACATAAGTGCATACATTTGTTTACTAAGTATATATATTTGTTCTCTTAGCTCACTGGAATGATTTGGGTTTGACTGCTGCAGAAGGCGGCGTTCTGTGGCCCAGGATGTCGTTCTGCGGCGACAGGCAGTATCGCCACCTATTCCTGTTGAGACTGTGAAGCAGGTGAGAATGTGTGTGGCGTATAGCGGCGGTCGGAGGCAATCGCCGCCTACCGCCGCTGTACGCCTGCATCCCCCGCCCATCGCCGAGAAAATCTCCGAGTGAAATGTTAACTATTTGATGAAATGCATGATGGAAATTTAGCTTCTAACTAATAAAACAACACAAGTATGGGGCATCCGCCCAAGGTGGGATATATAATTACACACACACACACACACACACACACACACACACACACACACACACGTGTGTGTGCGATTTGAAATGTATATTTTTCACGTCGATTTACGTTAAAAATATATACGTAAAAGAGTTTGTGGGTAACTTCCCTTTGCACGCATAGCTTTAGATAGAAAAAGTATGCATATGTCTAGGCCTATGGATCGTAACTTAAAACAGTGACAATGCCCTTTTCCTTTTCCCGAATAGTATTTAAGGCATAGAACACATTTAGGCATGTGCCGCAGGACAGATTTTACATTACGCCATCTTTATGTTGAACTCTTAAACAGTTACATTTGGAGACCGAATCAGCAGCATTTCACAGTACTCAGGCCATTGGAAAATATGCTTACCTTGACGGTAAATATTATTCCACGTATTTGAGTACAGAAATACAAACTCTACTATAACTTCAATAATAGTTAACTTGCATTGAAAATAAACATACGTTTACAGAGGTATGCTTTACATCCATGCATCATCGGTAAAACCAAGTGAAGAAGGAAAACCACAACTAAAAAGTCTGTTGCAATTTATTTCCACGATATAAAAGTTAAGAAAATGACCAACTTCAAGGAAACAGTGAGCAGTTTTAAGCAGTATCATATACAGGGCGTGTCAAAGATGTACTCATACATTTTTCGCAAATAAGACAAATATTTTAGACTTCTGCCAGTCGTATGATGATGACTTATATGCCACTAACGCGGGGGGGGGGGCATTTAGATGTTGTCTTATCCACCATCTGTCCAGAACGAGTTCTTGCCCATTTCGGCAAAAGGGACTGACGCACTGTCGTGAAACATTATGAGCAAATTAAGTAGCGTATAAAGAGGAACACCGGCAGTTTTGTTTGTCCGCCTGTACCTCCGTTCCAAGTTGAAGACTCAGTGCAAGTGACCATTATTCTTTCGATATAAACATAAAATGTACCTCCTTTCTATTTTATCTCCTTAGATCCATTAAAAATTGTAACAATGCACATTTGTATTTTACCAAATTCAGAATTTTTTTTTAGCGAGTATCCTGCCGTCACCTAAAATTGGGCTTATTCCCTGTCTATCTTTATGAAATGGTATATTTAACCAGCAAGAGTCAAAATTTGCGTTGGATATGATTTTGATTTAATGACGAAATGGCGATGCAGACACTTGACAGAACACATTGGTTTTGCAAATTATTCTCTGCATGAAAGGGGGCCAGCCACCCCTTCTCCTGGCTTCGTCGCTATGCTTCATCTTTGTGTCATTATCTGTAAACCTACTCCAAGTATATCAAACCTGAATTTCACCCAAGAATGCACGTCTTGAATACATGCTAAGCACACTTAAATGGGTGAATGCCATATAGAGGTTGCAGTTGGTCCTGTATATTCTGCGTATGAAGATGGTAAATGATAGAGGTATTTCCGTCTTCAAAACAAACTTCTATCTGCATCAGATAAGAGAGAGAGAGAGAGAGAGAGAGAGAGAGAGAGAGAGAGAGAGAGAGAGAGAGAGAGAGAGAGAGAGAGAGAGAGAGAGAGAGAGAGAGAGAGAGAGAGAGAGAGAGTGTGTTTGGGTTTTAGTAAGAACACCGGGTTTTGTCTAGACATCCCGGGGTTTTGTGGCAAACCCCAAGAGTCTAGTAATACTCTAGGTTTTGTGCCCAAGGTTCAGTTAGAAACAAAACCCAGTGTCTTGTTAAAATTTCACCCAGTGTATCATGATTCACTTATTTCATGTATCAACAAATCCCTGGGTACTGTGTTATCTCACGGGTCTGTGACAATGCTGACCAATCCAGCAAAATTCAGAGTTTAATAAGTTTTGTGCTGTAAACTCTTGGGTGTCAGGAATTGCTGGTAGTCTTAGGATCACGTGTTCTGATTGGGTCTTTCAAAAAATCATGGGTTTTGTTTCTCGAATTACAGCTTACAAATCCCAAGTTAAGTGACGTCACAATACTCAGGGTTTTGTAAGATTTCCAAACCCTGGGGCTTATTCTATTATTTCAAAATTAACCAGGATTGTACTGAAATCCTGAGATTTTTACAGGGTTGATGGGAGTAATAATTCATTAACAAAATTCAGGGCTTTGGAACAAGGATGCAGATGTTTGATTTGCTCAGTTATTTACATTCTTTATAACATAACGGCTAACGCCTGAAAACACCTCAGCCACCCACAAACGGGATTCAGGTCTACTGATATTGTGCACAAGGATGACCTTAAAATTGAGTCAAGGTCATTATCCTTCAAACTTGAATCACCTTTGGAAAGAGAGTTCAACTATAAAGGTTTTATGATCCTAGCTTATCTGGGTTTTTTTCTGATTTTCATTGCATTTTTTTTAATGGATCGGCTCTGGTGACCTTGAAATCAGGTCAAGGACACTGTCCTCCAAACCTGACCTAGACTCTTACGAGGGTGCTTAACTGTAAAAGTCGTATGATCCTATCTTATACAGTTCTTAAGATTTCATGTACAAGACAATTGTTAAACAGGAAAATTGCCTCTCGTGACCTACAAATTAGATAAAAAATCACTATCCTTCAAACTTGACGAGACCCTTACAAGGGTGATTATCTGTAAATGTTTCAAGATCCTGGCAATTCTGGTTGTCCTGATATTGTGTGCAAGAAATTCATTAAGAATTGACCTTGGTGAGCTTAAAGTCGGGTCAAGGTCATTGTCCTTCGAATTTGAATCACCTTTGGAAAGAGAGGTCAACTATAAAGGTTTTATAAGCCTAGCTTATCTGGGGTTTTTTCCGATTTTTCTTGCAATTTTTTTAATGGATCGACTCTGTCCTGATATTGTGTGCAATAAATTCATTCAGAATTGACCTTGGTGAGGTTAAAATTGGGTCAAGGTCATTGTCCTTCGAATTTGACGTAAACTTCAAAAAGGGAGATCAACTAAAAGCTTCATGATATCAGCTTATCTTGTTCTCCTGAAATCGCGCAGAAAAAAGGGACACGTCGACGCACGGACAGACGGATTCACAGATTTACACACACATACAGGCGATAGCAATACCCCCCCCCCTCCCCGGGCCTGTATGGGCCGAGGGGTGAAAACGCAGGGTTCTCTGCATAAAATTTGGGGTTTGTGTAATGAACTCTATTTCTTTGAAGAAGACTGGACAGAACGCTATCGGCTAATACGAGTGCTGTCCTCGTGGTGAGGTTTGGTAACGAAACCCATGTGTCCATGTACAATACCCAGTTTCATAACAAACACTCGGTGTTTTATTAAAAAAAAACAAAAAAATAACCTCCGAGTGTTTTTCAATTATGAAGCAATATAATTCCAATATTCACGAGCTCTTCAAACGCCAAACATGTTTCCTAGGAATCCTCCCCTGAATCACATTCCATAAATTTGGAACAATATACCTCGGCATGTTCGCGATGCGTGTTGTTTGTGTAATTTTAAGGTTTGTCCCGAATACACATCAAAGAAGGTAGAGCAGGCATTATAACATGTTTTTGCCAGAAAGACGTATGCTGTGCTACGTACATATGTTTATGTTATGAACTATGCAACCAGAATTTATGTTCAATCCTCAAGCTCCAGTCTCTGGAAATGCGATAATGGTATTTCATCATCAGGCCCCCATGTGGGTATTTCTTCATAGGGCCCATATGCCGGTTCAACCTGTGCAAAACTTGTATTCCAGTGGTATGTATCGGATAATAGCCCCCTTACTGCTGCTTTATGACGGGCAGATGAGTCACTGTTAGAACCAAAATTGTGGTTAAATCCTGAAAAGAGAACAATACATATATTCACGGACATCCCTGTTTATGTGGTGAACACATTTTTCCTCCCGTTACTTTGTGAAAGGTATAATTTTATGAAGGGTGGTCCTCTGAATATGCATGTTTCAGTTACTTGGTCTATTTTGGTATCATGTGATTAACCACACTCGATTAAGAAAGTAAAGTTGATTATTTAACATAGTACGCCTTTACTGAATCAAGCCGCTGGCCATAGATGAAGGCTCCTCACAATTATTTTTGTCTGGCCATTGCAGTTCAGTGACCCAGGAAAACGGGCTCAAAGCTTCTGTTGTCTTTGCTGCGTGACCGAGATCTCGCCTGTGAAAGCGAAGTAGCTTTCATGCATCTATCGCTACAAGACGCCTCGAAGGCTTGATGCACTGTGAAAGCTAGATAGCTTTCACGTCATCTCCAAAGTCGTAATCCAGACCTCGCTCTTCTGTCTTGAGCGCGAGATACTTTTCACGCATGAAAAGTACCTCGCTTCCTGAGCATGCGCAGTTGAAAGCTTATATTACCTGGTTCCCACTGTTGTTTTTTGCCCGCCTAAACGCTGTTGCCCTTAGTGTTTGCACAACATTGTATATAAAAAATAATAACACACACACACACACACACACACACGCACGCGCATATATATATATATATATATATATATATATATATATATATATATATATTGCGCTAATGGGCTAATTTTTTGCAACCGTAACACTTGCTTGTCTTTATTAACTATCATTATATATTTGATGAATTTTATCATTTTTGAACCCTGTCATGGGTCTAATGATCGTCCTACCTTCAGGCATACACTTACGTATTCTGTTGGGGTACCAGTATCAAATACTATCTTGCGGGTCTGATTCCGCGAGGTAAGTTTCACGACGAGGTGTGTTTCGAAGAGAGCTGAATGCTTGAGAGCGAGGTTTCACGCGTGAAGCAGACCTCGCCGACGAGGAAGCTTTAAAACCGCTTGCGAGGTCTTGAAAGCGAGGTCGCGTTAATGCTGCATCTTCACCAAAGGTTAGGAAAGTGCGCTATAAGTCCACTGATTTTAATCTGTTAGCCATCACATACATAAATACATATTTTTGGCTGATAAATGATATTTGTTGCATGCGACAACAGTCTTTTTAGTAGAAATTGGCACAAGAAAACGTTTCACAACCTGCATACAATCTGTACGCAGTGAAGGTCCGTGTCATTTGCATATCCGAACTCTAAATACAGGATAGTCTCAACCAAAGATCAGATTAATTTGACAGTAATGAATAAAGGTTTACCCGATAGATAATCAAGTCCCAAGCTTTTTTTGATAAAATGATAATAGTTGGTATGCTATCTGTGTGATGTCAGGGTCAATCAAAAAGGTTGTTTGGGGTTTCTGGCAGATTACCAGCATTTGGACATCTGATGATACCTACGTTTAGATTCTCAAAAACCATCTTTAAAATTGAATAAATAATAATTCATTTAAGGATTTATTCGACCTTGGCCTTTCGTTATATAGGTTATGACTCATACGTAAAAATGCTCAATGTACTCAAAAGCGCGCCGACGAAAGCTGTTGACTGAGTCTACCGTACTGAAAAGAGTTAACAAAGAAGATAAATTTACAGGGATTTTTCCTCAAAAGTAGGCTAGTAATGGTGGGAGATGACATATGATGAATTATAAATTTTCGGATCATGACTATATGACGACACTTAACAGAGACCAACAGAATGTACATTCCCTTAGTTTGAACCACCTAGCAAACAACTTTGTTTGATCCTCCCATAAGGATACTTTAACCATGCTTCAGTGAGTAAATGATGGTTTTGGAGATAAAACGCAAAATAGTATTAATGCATACAAAAATTCATTTCAAAAGGTCGCAGCACCATCGGGGCGACAAATAAAGCTTTCGGCGTCCCTAGAAGTGTCCCTGATTCAACTTCGGATCATTTGAGCAAACAGCTTTGGGGAAGATATTTGAAAGAATTTATCCAAAAATGAACCCCCCAAAAATGGTATATAATTGTATAATCACTGAACCGTAATTATGTGACCAAACTTGGTAGAGACACCCCTGAAGAACATCTACATCTGCACAAGTTTGAAAAGAATCTGGCCTGCGGTTTTGTGGAAGAAGTAAAAATGTGAATTACCATAGCAATCCCTGTGGACTTCAAATATATGTATAGTCATCAATAGAAATATATGCATTAACCAGAACCAGAATTCAACAATTCGTTAAATATCATGAATAAGGAGCATATCCGGGTATTGAACAATTTTGTTTGATTCTTGCACAACGTACATTTTCACCACGCTTTATAACAAATGAAATACTTGTTTTGGAAAAGAAATAAGAAAATAGCAACCCCCCCCCCAAAAAACACACACACACACACACACACACACACACACACACAAAAGAAAACAACAACAACAACAACAACAACAACAACAACAACAACAACAACAACAACAACAACAACAATTCTAATTTTTTTAAATCCCAGTTTAACATAGTGAACAAATGAAGACCCATGGGTCTCCAAAAGTTATCCTTTGCAATTTCGAATCAATTTGCCAAGTGCTTTCGGAAAAGATTTTTTAAATATAAATCCAACAAATAAATAAAAACATATATGTGCTTTGGTATATACGCAGCCAGTAAGCTAACATGTTCTCTTAGCGATCTTTAAATGATTTCTCAAAAAAAAAAAAAAAAGAAAAAAAAAAAAAAACAGTTATGTACATTAAAAATTAACGAATGAAAGTACTCCCGCGTAGTGAACAGCATCCATGGATATCGACTCAAGCCACCTTCTTTCCGAGCTTGAAGAAAACCGAGATTATTGTTCAGGAGAAGTCATCACACATTCCATGAACACACAAAAAAATCACCAAAGGTAGAGTAAAATTCTATGTCATCTGTTAAACAGTTAAAATTTCGGGGTATTGAGAGGTCCTAAAGTGTCCCTTTGCAGCTGCAAAGCAATTGCCGTAGCAGGTTTGGAGAAGATTTCGCTCAAAAAAAAAATCCTAAGTCAATGGACTGTAAAACTCAAGCAAACTTAATAGGGTCCAACGCAAGGTACATACACTCAGACTATAAATTTGCTGAGCATACCACCAAGTTTTGCAAAGTTTTAGGGAACTGGGAAACATGAATTGTGGTCTCACAGACTGACAGTACATAACAATAATAGCTTCACGTTCTTTGCAAAGCATCATTTTCTTCAAATACCAGGATGGCGGCCATTGCAGACACAATATGATTGGTCCAGTTGATCTTTTTTTTTCTGTGCGCATTGCGCCCAAAGCGCGTCACAGGAGGATTTGCACTTAGGCCAAACTAGGCATTGAAATAGTGAAACATTTTTTTTCTGGATTAAGTTGGAAGGTCTGAAGCCGCACCTTTGGATAACCTGTAATCACTTTTCCATATTTTTGGATAGTCTGATACTTAAGCTACATGCTCTCAAAACCTCAGATGTGTGAACATAAAATTTATATGACATAATTGATCTCAAAACTTTTGTTTACAATGTAAAGTTTAAACAGTGCCGGACACATGGCTTTATTTGCATGGGCATGCTAATGAGCCATGTCATTGTTTGCACAGTCATTAGTCCATGACCGCTTGAAACCAATTGAGCTTGGCCGCACTGCTGTCCTCCCCAAACTTCAATCGGCCCAATTCACGGGAACGTAATTTAGTAAAATTGCTTACTAGGTTTTGATCCTGTTTCGCACTTTAAGATATCGTTGATGACAATATTATACTGCTTCTGTTTTGTGCGTCCGTGTCTCTTCTCCCAGGAGGGATGCGGCACTATCCTAATCCCACCTGGGCGAAGCACCGGGACCTGCAAGTTTGAACGCACTTATTTCTCGTGATTATCATCCAGACTCCTATGTTATTTCATCCAAATGTGTCTGGGTGAAACCTTATAAAATGCCCCATCCTTTTATTATGAACATATATTTTGCTCATTTAGTCTTTGTATGTGTGTGTATAGCCAAACACAAAGTGTAAAGCAATTGTGCTTGTGCATATTGCTTTCATAAATCTTATTTTGGTGTATATGTGTATGTATTTTTGATGTATACCTTTCCCCGAGTTCGGGGGGTTCAATAAAGAATAATAATAAAATTGACAAGGGTCACTCACAGGAAACCATTAGCCGTGGGGAGAAGAATGGGCTAGTTTAGACTAATCACTACCACTGTTCTGATTACTTTGAAATTCTCTACTGATGTAAAAACAAATTAGCACAATCCACCTACTGGTCCCAAAATATGGAAAGCCGCATGTAAACCCACACCCAAACAAGCCAATTGTGGTGTTCCCAATTTAAAAAAAGTCGAGATTTAAGCCACAAAATAAACTTTGTTTAATGACAAAATCACAGAGGTAAAGCTACAAGTTTATTTCACACAATAATTCAAACACAGGACAGAGAAAATTAATGAGTATGTGTATTATTACAGCCACAAAAGCGTAATAATTGGCAATTTTTTCTTTTTCCGATTTTCTCGGAACTGTTTTTTGTTCAACCTCTGCAATTTGTATCTCGCCTCGCAAACGTACAAATTGCCCTATCACATGAAAATCAACTGACATTAAAAGAAAAATATCATATCCAGGAACGGTTCCCAGGATTTTTTTTCTGACAACCACTTCCATGACTTTAATAGCAATTTATAGAAGGAAAATGAACAACTTGTCAGGACTAAATAAAAAATTTTATAACTTTTTATCTATACTATTTCAGGACTAACCATTGAATTCGATCCTGGACATGGATATATATTTTAAATTTCTTCTGATTTCAACTAAAAAAAAATTGTGTGACTTCTGTGTGAAAAATGTGAAAATCCTACAAAGTCAGTAAGGATACTATAAAATCTCAAAAAATTCCAATCCAGCCAAAAAAAAATCTCTATGGATACAAAACAATGGATATGTAGTAATCAGAAAATATATAAATTTAATGTACTTGTGAAAAAATTGAATAGGTAATTGCGATCCAAAGTTGCCAGTCTCACTGCGCACTAGCTTCACAGCTTTCAATATCAAGATGAAAGCCATGGGTCCTCCGTTGCTGAATTTAGGCCATTGGAAAATATGCTTACCTTGACGGTAAATATTATTCCACGTATTTGAGTACAGAAATACAAACTCTACTATAACTTCAATAATAGTTAACTTGCATTGAAAATAAACATACGTTTACAGAGGTATGCTTTACATCCATGCATCATCGGTAAAACCAAGTGAAGAAGGAAAACCACAACTAAAAAGTCTGTTGCAATTTATTTCCACGATATAAAAGTTAAGAAAATGACCAACTTCAAGGAAACAGTGAGCAGTTTTAAGCAGTATCATATACAGGGCGTGTCAAAGATGTACTCATACATTTTTCGCAAATAAGACAAATATTTTAGACTTCTGCCAGTCGTATGATGATGACTTATATGCCACTAACGCGGGGGGGGGGGCATTTAGATGTTGTCTTATCCACCATCTGTCCAGAACGAGTTCTTGCCCATTTCGGCAAAAGGGACTGACGCACTGTCGTGAAACATTATGAGCAAATTAAGTAGCGTATAAAGAGGAACACCGGCAGTTTTGTTTGTCCGCCTGTACCTCCGTTCCAAGTTGAAGACTCAGTGCAAGTGACCATTATTCTTTCGATATAAACATAAAATGTACCTCCTTTCTATTTTATCTCCTTAGATCCATTAAAAATTGTAACAATGCACATTTGTATTTTACCAAATTCAGAATTTTTTTTTAGCGAGTATCCTGCCGTCACCTAAAATTGGGCTTATTCCCTGTCTATCTTTATGAAATGGTATATTTAACCAGCAAGAGTCAAAATTTGCGTTGGATATGATTTTGATTTAATGACGAAATGGCGATGCAGACACTTGACAGAACACATTGGTTTTGCAAATTATTCTCTGCATGAAAGGGGGCCAGCCACCCCTTCTCCTGGCTTCGTCGCTATGCTTCATCTTTGTGTCATTATCTGTAAACCTACTCCAAGTATATCAAACCTGAATTTCACCCAAGAATGCACGTCTTGAATACATGCTAAGCACACTTAAATGGGTGAATGCCATATAGAGGTTGCAGTTGGTCCTGTATATTCTGCGTATGAAGATGGTAAATGATAGAGGTATTTCCGTCTTCAAAACAAACTTCTATCTGCATCAGATAAGAGAGAGAGAGAGAGAGAGAGAGAGAGAGACAGAGAGAGAGAGAGAGAGAGAGAGAGAGAGAGAGAGAGAGAGAGAGAGAGAGAGAGTGTTTGGGTTTTAGTAAGAACACCGGGTTTTGTCTAGACATCCCGGGGTTTTGTGGCAAACCCCAAGAGTCTAGTAATACTCTAGGTTTTGTGCCCAAGGTTCAGTTAGAAACAAAACCCAGTGTCTTGTTAAAATTTCACCCAGTGTATCATGATTCACTTATTTCATTTATCAACAAATCCCTGGGTACTGTGTTATCTCACGGGTCTGTGACAATGCTGACCAATCCAGCAAAATTCAGAGTTTAATAAGTTTTGTGCTGTAAACTCTTGGGTGTCAGGAATTGCTGGTAGTCTTAGGATCACGTGTTCTGATTGGGTCTTTCAAAAAATCATGGGTTTTGTTTCTCGAATTACAGCTTACAAATCCCAAGTTAAGTGACGTCACAATACTCAGGGTTTTGTAAGATTTCCAAACCCTGGGGCTTATTCTATTATTTCAAAATTAACCAGGATTGTACTGAAATCCTGAGATTTTTACAGGGTTGATGGGAGTAATAATTCATTAACAAAATTCAGGGCTTTGGAACAAGGATGCAGATGTTTGATTTGCTCAGTTATTTACATTCTTTATAACATAACGGCTAACGCCTGAAAACACCTCAGCCACCCACAAACGGGATTCAGGTCTACTGATATTGTGCACAAGGATGACCTTAAAATTGAGTCAAGGTCATTATCCTTCAAACTTGAATCACCTTTGGAAAGAGAGTTCAACTATAAAGGTTTTATGATCCTAGCTTATCTGGGTTTTTTTCTGATTTTCATTGCATTTTTTTTAATGGATCGGCTCTGGTGACCTTGAAATCAGGTCAAGGACACTGTCCTCCAAACCTGACCTAGACTCTTACGAGGGTGCTTAACTGTAAAAGTCGTATGATCCTATCTTATACAGTTCTTAAGATTTCATGTACAAGACAATTGTTAAACAGGAAAATTGCCTCTCGTGACCTACAAATTAGATAAAAAATCACTATCCTTCAAACTTGACGAGACCCTTACAAGGGTGATTATCTGTAAATGTTTCAAGATCCTGGCAATTCTGGTTGTCCTGATATTGTGTGCAAGAAATTCATTAAGAATTGACCTTGGTGAGCTTAAAGTCGGGTCAAGGTCATTGTCCTTCGAATTTGAATCACCTTTGGAAAGAGAGGTCAACTATAAAGGTTTTATAAGCCTAGCTTATCTGGGTTTTTTTCCGATTTTTCTTGCAATTTTTTTAATGGATCGACTCTGTCCTGATATTGTGTGCAATAAATTCATTCAGAATTGACCTTGGTGAGGTTAAAATTGGGTCAAGGTCATTGTCCTTCGAATTTGACGTAAACTTCAAAAAGGGAGATCAACTAAAAGCTTCATGATATCAGCTTATCTTGTTCTCCTGAAATCGCGCAGAAAAAAGGGACACGTCGACGCACGGACAGACGGATTCACAGATTTACACACACATACAGGCGATAGCAATACCCCCCCCCCTCCCCGGGCCTGTATGGGCCGAGGGGTGAAAACGCAGGGTTCTCTGCATAAAATTTGGGGTTTGTGTAATGAACTCTATTTCTTTGAAGAAGACTGGACAGAACGCTATCGGCTAATACGAGTGCTGTCCTCGTGGTGAGGTTTGGTAACGAAACCCATGTGTCCATGTACAATACCCAGTTTCATAACAAACACTCGGTGTTTTATTAAAAAAAAAAAAAAAAATAACCTCCGAGTGTTTTTCAATTATGAAGCAATATAATTCCAATATTCACGAGCTCTTCAAACGCCAAACATGTTTCCTAGGAATCCTCCCCTGAATCACATTCCATAAATTTGGAACAATATACCTCGGCATGTTCGCGATGCGTGTTGTTTGTGTAATTTTAAGGTTTGTCCCGAATACACATCAAAGAAGGTAGAGCAGGCATTATAACATGTTTTTGCCAGAAAGACGTATGCTGTGCTACGTACATATGTTTATGTTATGAACTATGCAACCAGAATTTATGTTCAATCCTCAAGCTCCAGTCTCTGGAAATGCGATAATGGTATTTCATCATCAGGCCCCCATGTGGGTATTTCTTCATAGGGCCCATATGCCGGTTCAACCTGTGCAAAACTTGTATTCCAGTGGTATGTATCGGATAATAGCCCCCTTACTGCTGCTTTATGACGGGCAGATGAGTCACTGTTAGAACCAAAATTGTGGTTAAATCCTGAAAAGAGAACAATACATATATTCACGGACATCCCTGTTTATGTGGTGAACACATTTTTCCTCCCGTTACTTTGTGAAAGGTATAATTTTATGAAGGGTGGTCCTCTGAATATGCATGTTTCAGTTACTTGGTCTATTTTGGTATCATGTGATTAACCACACTCGATTAAGAAAGTAAAGTTGATTATTTAACATAGTACGCCTTTACTGAATCAAGCCGCTGGCCATAGATGAAGGCTCCTCACAATTATTTTTGTCTGGCCATTGCAGTTCAGTGACCCAGGAAAACGGGCTCAAAGCTTCTGTTGTCTTTGCTGCGTGACCGAGATCTCGCCTGTGAAAGCGAAGTAGCTTTCATGCATCTATCGCTACAAGACGCCTCGAAGGCTTGATGCACTGTGAAAGCTAGATAGCTTTCACGTCATCTCCAAAGTCGTAATCCAGACCTCGCTCTTCTGTCTTGAGCGCGAGATACTTTTCACGCATGAAAAGTACCTCGCTTCCTGAGCATGCGCAGTTGAAAGCTTATATTACCTGGTTCCCACTGTTGTTTTTTGCCCGCCTAAACGCTGTTGCCCTTAGTGTTTGCACAACATTGTATATAAAAAATAATAACACACACACACACACACACACACACGCACGCGCATATATATATATATATATATATATATATATATATATATATATATATATTGCGCTAATGGGCTAATTTTTTGCAACCGTAACACTTGCTTGTCTTTATTAACTATCATTATATATTTGATGAATTTTATCATTTTTGAACCCTGTCATGGGTCTAATGATCGTCCTACCTTCAGGCATACACTTACGTATTCTGTTGGGGTACCAGTATCAAATACTATCTTGCGGGTCTGATTCCGCGAGGTAAGTTTCACGACGAGGTGTGTTTCGAAGAGAGCTGAATGCTTGAGAGCGAGGTTTCACGCGTGAAGCAGACCTCGCCGACGAGGAAGCTTTAAAACCGCTTGCGAGGTCTTGAAAGCGAGGTCGCGTTAATGCTGCATCTTCACCAAAGGTTAGGAAAGTGCGCTATAAGTCCACTGATTTTAATCTGTTAGCCATCACATACATAAATACATATTTTTGGCTGATAAATGATATTTGTTGCATGCGACAACAGTCTTTTTAGTAGAAATTGGCACAAGAAAACGTTTCACAACCTGCATACAATCTGTACGCAGTGAAGGTCCGTGTCATTTGCATATCCGAACTCTAAATACAGGATAGTCTCAACCAAAGATCAGATTAATTTGACAGTAATGAATAAAGGTTTACCCGATAGATAATCAAGTCCCAAGCTTTTTTTGATAAAATGATAATAGTTGGTATGCTATCTGTGTGATGTCAGGGTCAATCAAAAAGGTTGTTTGGGGTTTCTGGCAGATTACCAGCATTTGGACATCTGATGATACCTACGTTTAGATTCTCAAAAACCATCTTTAAAATTGAATAAATAATAATTCATTTAAGGATTTATTCGACCTTGGCCTTTCGTTATATAGGTTATGACTCATACGTAAAAATGCTCAATGTACTCAAAAGCGCGCCGACGAAAGCTGTTGACTGAGTCTACCGTACTGAAAAGAGTTAACAAAGAAGATAAATTTACAGGGATTTTTCCTCAAAAGTAGGCTAGTAATGGTGGGAGATGACATATGATGAATTATAAATTTTCGGATCATGACTATACGACGACACTTAACAGAGACCAACAGAATGTACATTCCCTTAGTTTGAACCACCTAGCAAACAACTTTGTTTGATCCTCCCATAAGGATACTTTAACCATGCTTCAGTGAGTAAATGATGGTTTTGGAGATAAAACGCAAAATAGTATTAATGCATACAAAAATTCATTTCAAAAGGTCGCAGCACCATCGGGGCGACAAATAAAGCTTTCGGCGTCCCTAGAAGTGTCCCTGATTCAACTTCGGATCATTTGAGCAAACAGCTTTGGGGAAGATATTTGAAAGAATTTATCCAAAAATGAACCCCCCAAAAATGGTATATAATTGTATAATCACTGAACCGTAATTATGTGACCAAACTTGGTAGAGACACCCCTGAAGAACATCTACATCTGCACAAGTTTGAAAAGAATCTGGCCTGCGGTTTTGTGGAAGAAGTAAAAATGTGAATTACCATAGCAATCCCTGTGGACTTCAAATATATGTATAGTCATCAATAGAAATATATGCATTAACCAGAACCAGAATTCAACAATTCGTTAAATATCATGAATAAGGAGCATATCCGGGTATTGAACAATTTTGTTTGATTCTTGCACAACGTACATTTTCACCACGCTTTATAACAAATGAAATACTTGTTTTGGAAAAGAAATAAGAAAATAGCAACCCCCCCCAAAACACACACACACACACACACACACACACACACACACACACACAAAAGAAAACAACAACAACAACAACAACAACAACAACAACAACAACAATTCTAATTTTTTTAAATCCCAGTTTAACATAGTGAACAAATGAAGACCCATGGGTCTCCAAAAGTTATCCTTTGCAATTTCGAATCAATTTGCCAAGTGCTTTCGGAAAAGATTTTTTAAATATAAATCCAACAAATAAATAAAAACATATATGTGCTTTGGTATATACGCAGCCAGTAAGCTAACATGTTCTCTTAGCGATCTTTAAATGATTTCTCAAAAAAAAAAAAAAAGAAAAAAAAAAAAAACAGTTATGTACATTAAAAATTAACGAATGAAAGTACTCCCGCGTAGTGAACAGCATCCATGGATATCGACTCAAGCCACCTTCTTTCCGAGCTTGAAGAAAACCGAGATTATTGTTCAGGAGAAGTCATCACACATTCCATGAACACACAAAAAAATCACCAAAGGTAGAGTAAAATTCTATGTCATCTGTTAAACAGTTAAAATTTCGGGGTATTGAGAGGTCCTAAAGTGTCCCTTTGCAGCTGCAAAGCAATTGCCGTAGCAGGTTTGGAGAAGATTTCGCTCAAAAAAAAAATCCTAAGTCAATGGACTGTAAAACTCAAGCAAACTTAATAGGGTCCAACGCAAGGTACATACACTCAGACTATAAATTTGCTGAGCATACCACCAAGTTTTGCAAAGTTTTAGGGAACTGGGAAACATGAATTGTGGTCTCACAGACTGACAGTACATAACAATAATAGCTTCACGTTCTTTGCAAAGCATCATTTTCTTCAAATACCAGGATGGCGGCCATTGCAGACACAATATGATTGGTCCAGTTGATCTTTTTTTTTCTGTGCGCATTGCGCCCAAAGCGCGTCACAGGAGGATTTGCACTTAGGCCAAACTAGGCATTGAAATAGTGAAACATTTTTTTTCTGGATTAAGTTGGAAGGTCTGAAGCCGCACCTTTGGATAACCTGTAATCACTTTTCCATATTTTTGGATAGTCTGATACTTAAGCTACATGCTCTCAAAACCTCAGATGTGTGAACATAAAATTTATATGACATAATTGATCTCAAAACTTTTGTTTACAATGTAAAGTTTAAACAGTGCCGGACACATGGCTTTATTTGCATGGGCATGCTAATGAGCCATGTCATTGTTTGCACAGTCATTAGTCCATGACCGCTTGAAACCAATTGAGCTTGGCCGCACTGCTGTCCTCCCCAAACTTCAATCGGCCCAATTCACGGGAACGTAATTTAGTAAAATTGCTTACTAGGTTTTGATCCTGTTTCGCACTTTAAGATATCGTTGATGACAATATTATACTGCTTCTGTTTTGTGCGTCCGTGTCTCTTCTCCCAGGAGGGATGCGGCACTATCCTAATCCCACCTGGGCGAAGCACCGGGACCTGCAAGTTTGAACGCACTTATTTCTCGTGATTATCATCCAGACTCCTATGTTATTTCATCCAAATGTGTCTGGGTGAAACCTTATAAAATGCCCCATCCTTTTATTATGAACATATATTTTGCTCATTTAGTCTTTGTATGTGTGTGTATAGCCAAACACAAAGTGTAAAGCAATTGTGCTTGTGCATATTGCTTTCATAAATCTTATTTTGGTGTATATGTGTATGTATTTTTGATGTATACCTTTCCCCGAGTTCGGGGGGTTCAATAAAGAATAATAATAAAATTGACAAGGGTCACTCACAGGAAACCATTAGCCGTGGGGAGAAGAATGGGCTAGTTTAGACTAATCACTACCACTGTTCTGATTACTTTGAAATTCTCTACTGATGTAAAAACAAATTAGCACAATCCACCTACTGGTCCCAAAATATGGAAAGCCGCATGTAAACCCACACCCAAACAAGCCAATTGTGGTGTTCCCAATTTAAAAAAAGTCGAGATTTAAGCCACAAAATAAACTTTGTTTAATGACAAAATCACAGAGGTAAAGCTACAAGTTTATTTCACACAATAATTTAAACACAGGACAGAGAAAATTAATGAGTATGTGTATTATTACAGCCACAAAAGCGTAATAATTGGCAATTTTTTCTTTTTCCGATTTTCTCGGAACTGTTTTTTGTTCAACCTCTGCAATTTGTATCTCGCCTCGCAAACGTACAAATTGCCCTATCACATGAAAATCAACTGACATTAAAAGAAAAATATCATATCCAGGAACGGTTCCCAGGATTTTTTTTCTGACAACCACTTCCATGACTTTAATAGCAATTTATAGAAGGAAAATGAACAACTTGTCAGGACTAAATAAAAAATTTTATAACTTTTTATCTATACTATTTCAGGACTAACCATTGAATTCGATCCTGGACATGGATATATATTTTAAATTTCTTCTGATTTCAACTAAAAAAAAATTGTGTGACTTCTGTGTGAAAAATGTGAAAATCCTACAAAGTCAGTAAGGATACTATAAAATCTCAAAAAATTCCAATCCAGCCAAAAAAAATCTCTATGGATACAAAACAATGGATATGTAGTAATCAGAAAATATATAAATTTAATGTACTTGTGAAAAAATTGAATAGGTAATTGCGATCCAAAGTTGCCAGTCTCACTGCGCACTAGCTTCACAGCTTTCAATATCAAGATGAAAGCCATGGGTCCTCCGTTGCTGAATTTCATGGAAACAAGAATCTTCATAACTCGATTCCGCACTGCCTTACGACATAGGCACACAGTAAAGTTACTGCAAGTTTCAACTTTTCTCCTGTATTATATTTTACGGTAACCCTTATACGGAGCTCATTTAATCCCCTTTAAATGCCTACATTTGGCTTGGGTGGGGCACATGTTCCATTACTACGCTCCAAGCGGTGCACAGGTGGCACAACCTTTGTTCGCTTTCGGCTGTTGACAAAAAGGGTCGCTGATGTTTTCTACTCATTGCACTGCTTAAAATAATGGTCAGTACCTTAAATATATAAATGTTTATGGAAATCGAAGTTTTGCTTTCACAATCAATTACTTAGGTTTGCTCTAATTGCCATTTCAGTTTCATATAAATGTTTAATTTTTAACTCCCGTTGTAATAGAGTATACAATTTATTGTACTTACGAGTCCCTTCAATGCATACTGGTCCATTTTCTTCACGAGTTGTTACGGGTAACACGCCTTTTCGGATTGTCTCGTAACCGATCGCTGATAGTCTCGTGATCCGATCGCTAATTTTCTGTGATGACCAACATTTTCCGAACATTTGCGCCAAAATTGAAAGTGTTGTCTTGATCTGAGCTTCCAGAAGCTGACGCTTGCTTGGACTTAGCTCTAATTGGTCAAATTAAATCATCCAATAGAATCATTATCATTTGTTGCCTCATGCAATTCACATCAGGACTGTTTGATGATTGGTTCATGAGAATATTGCCTTGTTCGACGTTGGGCACACCAGCTATTCCACAGGATGACCCATTTTGTAGGAACATAGGACTTGAACAGTTTTCGCGGCCATGTCCGTTTTTTTTATGAGAGGCCGCCGCTCTTACAATGTCATAAGGCAGATGGGGAAGAGGACGGCTAGTGGGCACTCTACATGGACAAGGGTGCAAACCTTGGTAGGTACTGGTATATGTTATTTCAGAACAAACACAGTTGTTTTGAACAGCAGCAGCGATGGCACCAGCACGGGCTTCCTCACTTTGGCGCAAGGAAATATCTTTACTGTCATCTGTCTGTGTCGTGGATTCACCTGTGAAATGATACAAAGACAGAAATATGAGTACCTAACTTTGTTTTTCTATTATAAATGTTGCGGTTGAATCGCAATTCTGTTCCTGCAATAATAATACTCTTTATTTCATGTTGAGTAAAATACAATAAGAAACATTAGCGCCGAGGCACTATTTTTCGACACAGTGGAAACATGAAATGGAAAATGGTATGTACAATGATCCCACAGATGAAAATATATAGATCCGGTTATCAGGAATTCAGGTGATGTTCAAAACAGCTTTATTTCCGAATTGACACAGGACACAGACTGAGCACGAACATGATGGGCGAAGCCAATTGTTGATTAGGTTGGCGCAAATTTGTAGCTTGCTTTATATCGAAAGGTAAATTGTTCCATAGTTTGGCCCTTTGGCAATTTACAGAGTTTTTTGCATAAGTCACTGACTTCTAAGCAGGCTGCTGTACTTTTTCATTGTGTCGAAGATCGTAACTTTTATCTTTTTTGCGTACATATCTTTCATAAACTTTCTTCAGCAAGAATTTTGAAAACTTCAATATAAATTTTCCTGAGTGTACTTAAGTAAAGTGGAGGTTACTTAGCACGTTGCAGTAGATTTTTATAAGAAGACTGACAATCAACAAAGACAAATCGCAAGGCTCTTTCCTGGAGCTTTTCCATTTTATTTGTGTCAGTGGTACTATAAAGATGCCATACTAACAGTAGTTAAATTTTGACAAGATAAACGAATTGAAAATAAGTAGCTTTGCCTTTTCATTAAGAATTGTCGAGAAACGCATGAAGACACTTGTTTAGCCGCCTGCTTACATATGTGAGAAACGTGATCGTGGAACTTAAGTTTATCATCAATATATACACCGAGTAGTTTTACACACTTTTTTGGAAATATGGTAACACCATCGACTTCGAAACTAAAGTCACTTATAGCCGAGGGACAATTAAATGGAGAGAGAACCATGGCTTGAAAATTGTCAGGTTTTGCCTTCATGTAATTATCCTTAAACCATTTGATACCGATATTTGTTGCAGATTTAAGCTGAGATTTGACCTTTTGTATATCTTTATCAGAAAAGGAGAGCGTGGTTTCGTCGGCATAATGGTAAATGTGACAGTGCCCTTCCATGAAATAAAAGAAATCATTAGTGAAAATATTGGAAAGAATGGGTCCAAGAATACTACCCTGGGGCACACCTTTTAAAATGTTTGTACATTGGCTCGAAGTACCTCCATACTTCACTGTTTGTTTTCTTTCACTGAGATAGCTGCTTATTAAAAAAAAAAAAAAAAAAGAGTATAGACCCATATCTTTTACATGGATTGCGAAACAGGCCAAGCCTATATTAATCACTCTCCATGGCACAGATCGTGGTGTATACTTCCTACCTACATGTTTGGTCGAGGAAACTGAAGGACTCGGAGAAAACCACCGTGCACAGTCAGAGTGGTAGGAACTCTTTCCACATGCTTCCCCGGCCGTGAATCGAACCCGGGCCGCAGAGGTGAAAGGCGAGCGTGTTGCAGCTCGGCAAACCGTGCTTATTAGTTCGCAGGTATTACTTGATAAGCCATACGCTTGTAACTTATGTATTAATAGGTCATGAGGTAATGAATCAAAGGCCTTTGAGAGGTCCATAAGAGTGACACCAACCGTTTTGTGGTTGTCTAAGGCATGCTTCCAGTCTTCTACAAATTTCATGAGGAGAGTCTGACTGCCATAAGTTTTACGTAAAGCACATAACAAAGAGTGAAATATATCATTGGAGAAGTCAACCATTTGGTCATTGAGAAAACCCTCGAATATCTTGAAAATACAAGATAAGACACTTACAGGACGATAGTTACATTTGTTCATAGGATCAGACTTTTTATAACCAGAAAAAATTTCAGCCTTTTTCAGGTCAGACGAGAATTTCCCTGATTTGATAGATTTGTTAATAGCTTTAGTTAGAGAGGGACATAAGACATCAACACCTGCTTTGATCAGTTTGGGTGGAATGCTATCCGGCCCAGTAGCTTTCTTAGGATTCAATGTCTTCATATATATTAAGACTTCATCTTCAGTAACTGAACGAAAATTAAACTCTGTATTGCTTTTCTTTTTCATTGCATCCGCAATGGTAGAGGTAATGGGATGACTTGATAAATTAGTGGGTTGAGTTAATTGTGTGGAATCGTTGTTTGGGGAGCGATCAGCAACATATGAAAAATGATTGTTAAAGATCACACATACTTCATGTGGTTCATGGTGCAATGTTTCATTGTCCACGAGAATGATCGTGCCGTTACGATTTTTGTTTGACCTATCAGTCAAAAAACGGACGCACAGATTTCCAAAAAGAAGATTCATTGCTTGTAGCACCATATCTGTCTTCAAAATATCGCTTTATAGATTTTTTTCCTCAGGGACATTACTTTTTTCTCTGAATCCGGAAGGCTTCCCATTGACTTCTTTTACGCAAGGTATGCTTTACATTTATTGCTTTTCGCAATTCTTCAATCACGAAAGGTGCTTGATTGAGATGACGCTCTTTCTTTTCTCTGGTGCGTGCCGATCAACCAGCTCTTTCAGCAAGGTTTCATAAGACCAACCGCATGGTCAACTTCGTCAAAGATGCCAGGTACGTGGAATGGGGCTCTGTCTAGGTGGACAATAAATTTATTCAGATCAAAGGACTTATAGCTGCCATATTTAATGTCTGCTTCTAGCGATCTGGGTACTTGTATTTTAGTACTTGCTAGGACCATATAGTGAAAATCACTCATCCCCGTGTCAATACACGCTGATCCGGCAACCCTATATGGGGAGTTGGTTAGTATTCCATGGATAAGAGTAGGTGTGGTACTTTAAAAGCAGGTAGGAGACTTTATAACATTGAATAAGTAAAAAAATATCAAGGACATTAATTATGTCCTCTTTGTCCATATTCTAATTTAGAAAGTTTACATTTAAGTCACCTCAAAAGAAAAAAAAAGTCTTGCTTTTCGGCTCGAGGGCAATTGAGATATGAGTTATTGCATCAATAAGTTTTTCAGCCTTTGCCGATGAAGGACTGTAAACGACAGCTAGCATCCATTTTTCTTTCCTTACATGTATCTCAAAAATCATTGATTCAATACCATCACTACAGAATTCGAGGTCAAATCTGCACCTATGTGGAAAGTCAGAGCGTATATATGTCAAAATACCGCCACCACGGCTGTTGCGATCTTTTCTAAAAATTGAAAAATTATCAATATGAAACTGCGAACTTGTAACATTTCCATCCAACTTGGTTTCAGTGAGACCACATATGTGGACAAAACCTTTGTCAAGAAGTTCTTTGACCTCAGGAAACTTATACCTGCACTGTTTATATTCAAGTGACTAAAAATGAGATTTTTGGCATTTTTGTTGCGAAAAGTTTTAAAATGTGTTGCATTGGTTTCAAGAGCGTGGTGAATACCACCAGAGGCATTTAAACTGTCATTGTTGCCGTAAAAAGACTCGTTTGGAGAAATATCAGATATAGGTTGGTCCAAGTCATTTTGAGAGGGAAAGCTAAAATCAGAGTCACGTGGGTTTTCGGCCTTACCTTCTTCGCCAAAAAGCTAAAAACGCTTGTATACAGAACCACATAACCCGATTCAAATAGTTCTGCAACAATTGTAACCAATGCTTATTGCAATCACGGAGAATGAAATTCCTTCATCCACGTTTCAGTTAATACGGTGTTCTTAACGAGAGTACATGTTAGCTTTGAATAATGTTGACGTAATTTTCTTGTTTACCTTTCTCACTATTTAACCCAAATGAAACCGTAGATTTATAAACATTAATTCAAATTTATGTTTAGCATATGCGCGTTCGGATTATATAGCTACATACCTTGCTGCGCTCCGTTAATATCTGATAATACATCTAGGTAGCTATGAAAGCTGATGATACTCTGTCGGAAGAGGGAGTTTGATGGATTTGAAGCGGCGTGATGTTTGTGCTTGTCTAAATGTTCCAATGGCCGTAGTGGGATTGGGGGCCCAACGGATGGTACAGATGATGTCTCTGCTGGCTTCAGAATTGATGAGGCTCCTTATAACAATATGTTAAAGGTTATTCAATCAGAGACCTTTTACCTCTGCATTAACTGCAACAGCAGGGCATTAACATTTCACACATAATCATCATGTAACTCTTTAAAAATAGTAAATGTCTTAAATAATTTCATCTGTTGTAAACTAATCAAAATTTACTCTATCCATTGATTAAATGACAAAGCTAGCATTTTTCAATCTCCACTTTTTTGCTGGAATAACCTTTGATTTTGAGTACATGACAATAAGCAAAACGAATGAGCTGCCACAAGACCTCTTAACCCTGGTAAAATGTCTACATTTTAAAGTTTTTGCAACAGGTCGTGAATCTCATTCTAACAAATGTTCATCAAAATGGCCAATTTACCGTTCAAAATATTTTTTTCAACACTCGTTGTGATGTCCTCTATTCTATTACACATTTATGAACAGTGTTAATCAGGGGCATATTTTATTGCTTGTTTTTTGGTCACGGAGTTAAGCCGTTTTTGTACATTTTGCGTCGAACAAATCTAGCTTTCATTTTACCGTGTACACAAAATAAGGATTGCTACTTGATCGTTAAACATTTTGCAGACCGTCAGCTATGGAGTAATACCATAAAAGTGCTTTTTTTCGCGAATCAACAACTTTGAGGAAAGGAATGTCATAAAAATGGAAACTTGGCAGGACATTTTATAGCCTATATATTATGACCACAGGAAAAAAAAATATTATCAAGCGACAGATACAAATGCTTTGTGCACAGTTAATGGACTGTGTTTTACAACGCTCATTTTATTTCCCTTTAAACGGTCCCAAATGGGCTGGTGGCCAAATGCCATCAGATGATATGTTTTTTGACTAATTTGAATAGTCAAGAATAACAATTTTAATGGGAATGGCAGATGAGATCTGCCATAATACCATATGCTGGGTCATCTGCTTTCCATGGCGTGGCTTGGGCGTTCCAAGCCATAACAAAAACTCTGTTGACACGGTCATAAATCTATTCTTAATAGGGGTGATGGTATATAGTTGCACCTATATGCTTCCCCACTAAAATGCATTTACCACACTTTACTTAAATTTTGTACGTTTACTCTGCATTTAAAATGGGGAAATGAGTGCAAAGGGATACATTTGAATTGAAATCTATACCCCCTCTATCAAAATGAACCTGGGTACTAACCACAGACAACGACATAGTACACAGCAGATAAATTCAAGACCAAGTTTCCAACGGAAAAAAGCAAAAATACCGAAAAAATCACCTGAGCACGACGATACAAACTCCGTCTTTTTGCAGCAAAACACCGTAACACCAATTGACAGAACCACTAGTGACATAGTGCTGCCCACCACTATTAATGCCTGGGACACCATGCCAATGTCTGGTGGATGTATAAAGACACAGAGCACATTGATTATATATATATATATATATATATATATATATATATATATATATATATATATATATATATACATGTACATATAATTTTGTGCGTGTGTGGTAAATTGTCAATGTATATGTTGGAAATTCAAACATTGTTGTGCTGTTGGAAACCTGCATTATGTTTATCAATACAAGAACATGCATGCCGACTTGTTAAACAAACAAGAAAACTTTACGAGCGAGAATAATTCATTTGACAAGCCATAGATTTAGCTCTCCCATTTGGCCTTCATATATCTGGCTTTTCTCTTTATTGGATTGCATCACATACTCACACAATAATGGAAGGGAACTTCATTAGGAGTACTTAGGACCCCGTGGAAAGGGCGTCACAAAATCTGTCGGTTTTTCTGTATAGTTGCTGATAACAAATATGGATTATTGATGGACTGTTTTTGTGTAATTTTTACACTACCTCACGTCTGCAAATGGGATTTTCGAAACTTAAAGAGCAGTCATTTCTAACAGTGGTTACTTCCCCCATTGCAAGCCGGGCGTAAATGCCAAGCATTTGCCACGTTAAATATGATTACGCCCAATAGTAGTGCTTCTTGCTCGAACTACTTTTATCAAGAAGAAATGGGGACGAGGTTACCATGTGCCAACAATAAACGCCCGCACGTGCAGTGCTACAACACCTATTAATGGGAAGCAAATCATGAAATTATCCATGCAATAACAGGATAGAATAGGGTTCAGTTTGTTAAGGGTAGCCGGCTTTGTTAGGAGCAGGACGGGAGTCGAAGCAAACGTCCGTGCCTGACGAAGGAAGGTATGTATTATTTTATTTAATGCCATTATACAGGCACACACGCTATTTAGTTGATCCCCTCATTCGTAGTGCGTTGTGATGGGACGTGTGCGCTCGTATTTTTTTTTTATACATTCAAATATGAAAATATAATGGAGCACCAGGTTAGGTGTAGATATTCAGGCAATTAAAGATTTAACAAATTAACCTTCAGTTGTGTTCAGACTCCCCAGAAGCCTTTGTACTTTATCCGTTGTCAACACAACGGATCTTGTCCCGGCTGCATTGCTTGCAGAGCACATGATTCCAAGTAAGCTTGCTTCCGTTGGCAATAGCCTCAGAGTAGGCCCAGTAACAGGTGGCACAGATGGCCCTGTCCAATTATAGGAATAGCTATCTGGCTTTCCACCCACCGCTTCACAAATGAGTGTGACCTGACCTGCGTGTGCTCTTGTCACGACATGTATTCCCACAGCACTTGGTATATCTGGAGACAGATTACATAAATACTACATGGCAAAACATACTTCATTTTGTCAATTTCAGACTAAAGATAAATGGACACTTGTACTTGCAAAGAGAACCCAATGAATTAAAGAGAAGTTGGTCTTTGGTGGCTAATCCCGAACAATTTGAACAGGGGCTTTTTGAAGTCAGAATACAGGAGCATTATCTCCCCCGCCTCGGAAAAATGTGAAGGTTTGCATGGAATTTTGTTCAAGAAGACGAGAACGACCAGGAGGAGGAGGCGGAAGAAGACGAGGAGGAGGAGGACGGAAGGAAAAGTCATATATTGCAATTTTGTTCTGCTATATATGGTTTCAAATGAAATATGGTGTTATCAGAAAGATGATTTGTTGAAGACAAAGGGTTGAAGGGGAGTAATATGTTGAAAAAAAATGAATCTTTCTGATGGTGCTTTCCTGAGTAGAAATATATCGGGGAAACAACAAGGTAGTTGGGTAAAAAAATTTCTCAGTACACAAAATACTGATGTAAAAGTTGATGCAATGCACAGCTTAGGCTCACAAGAATGCAATATGTAATTTTTCCAATCAGCATTGCAGGACCCCTTAAGTTGAGACCTGTAATATTTGAAGCCAAAATTCTTGTGGAAGTGTATTAAAAAGAATTTCAACACTTAAAATGTTGAAGGAAGTCAACTTGTCAAAATAATTCCAGTGCCGAAATTATGCGCTTAATTTTATATGATTCAATAACAGGATGCATCTGTTTATGGATCCACATTCAATTCTCAAATAGAAATTAGCATGCAAAGGACAGACGCTGATTACGCGCTTGAACATCCTGTAAGAATGCAGTATTTGCTAGACCTAAATCGTACAAATTACCAGAAGAATATATGAACTTTTTTTCGTAAATACAACATGAATTTATCATCAGTAAAATGCAATTTAACAACATATCAACGTCAGACGTGTGTTCAATTTGGTGCCATAATTCGACTTCATCATGTTGGGAACCTCTGGCCTTGACAGGCCGCATTATGATTATATATTATTACATTTGAGAACTACATATACCTACACTCAATGGAAGTTCTAGCCATTTTATCTAGCACTGCTGTGGACCGATGGCTCTTGGAGGATATTTAACGACGGTCAAATTTATTATTCACACAGTCTTAGAAACATGTATTTCGCATAGCTGCAACTGTCATAGTCGCAATTCTGGTAGCGAAGCTTATATTTACTGGAGAAATGTTTTTGGTCCAAAAACCAAAAACTACACTTCATACATTAATCGCTAAAATGAACATTATAGTCTGAGATTTCAGTTTAAGTTTTTTTATGGCAAGAATTGATATTGGTTTGGCCATTTTTATGTACTCGACCTGAAAAACGTACAGAGGACCGTTAGCCATTGTCCAACAGTTTCGTATTCAGTATCATTCCACAACACGTGACAGGAAAGACGGCGACCATCGTCCCCCTTATCCGCCATCCATCTTATGATACTTGTGACACTGACCGTCCCGTCCTTATTTGCGGTAATGCTCTTTGTTACTCGTGATGGAAAGGATCTTTCCCCATGTTTTGTCCAATTAATTTGTACCAGGTCTCCCGGGCTTGCACGAGGGATGGAGCAATAGGCAGTTCCACCATGTCCGCTGATGCATGGCATTTCAGTACTGTCCATATATATTCTGGCGTGATTTGGCTTTACTAAAATCGAGTTAAAAAGCATATATGAGAGCAGAGCAGAGAGAGAGAGAGAGAGAGAGAGAGAGAGAGAGAGAGAGAGAGAGAGAGGACAGACAGACAGACAGACAGACAGAGAGTAACATTGCGAACCCGTCATGTTTGTTACACCAGTTGGATTATTTTTTTTCCAAGCTTGCCTTTCAAATTAAAGGAGTTTCAACCCCAGGAAAGTTACCCATAACTGGTTATGGGTAGAATTATGCACAAAGGCTACATATATATGTACATATATGCTGTGGCAATTCGTGAAAGGTGAAAGGAATATGGGCACAGAGTTTGGATATAATCTTATAACGATCACCTTGTATATTTACTCCATACCTCATGTAGCACAGTTCAAATATTCCTGCACCCATGGTTTTGTAATTTTCTGTTGTATTATTTTTAGTAGCAAGAACCGATAACACTACTTAACATTGAACAACGAATTTAACGTTTCCATTTAATATGGCGTTTGAAAAAAACATATTTTAAATTCGTATAACTTGATGCTGATGTATGAATAAAATATTTATCCCAAATAAGCCAGGCATAAATTTTGACCACTGGTGTCATTCATCTTCCACATTTAGGACTTAGTTGGCATTGGAATTGAGTTAAATCCTCGGCTTTTAAACAAAATGAAACAATAGGATATTGTTAAAAATTCATGTGCATATATACCACAACCGATGTCACAAATTACACGTTTTCGTGTATTAAACGTATTGTTTCTGGTTGTGAGGATGACGAAAGCCGCCCGGTAGCGGAACCGACGGTCGCAAGGCTCCAATCGATACCTGGATAACATGGAAACTGACATTTCTAATCGTGGCAGCCGTGAAGGCATCGATTTAGAAAACGTCAGGTTACATTTATGTATCCTAAATGTAGTATTAAAATTGCCTGCGTGCTGGAGTTTTAGTCCTCTAGCATATATTATGTCCAGATAGACGTAACCACGTCAAAACGAGGCAGCATGCTGAAACTGTCCAAGAAGACTGCTATAGAACCATAGTAGCATTCATTATTTCCTAAGGCAAGATAGAGCATCCCAATTGAACCGGTATTGAAAATAAGTATACGTACTATTCATTTTTTTATTAACCTCCTATTTTTGTTACCCGATAACCAGCCACACTATCCTCCACAGATCAGCTATGGCTACTGGGAGGTGGGGGGGGGGGGGAGCTGAACATTCTGACCATGTGGTCAAGGCCTATTAAGATGTTATAAGCCAAATTGCTTTCACTTTTAAGAAAATGCATATGATTTGACCAATTAAAAGTTGATCAACAAGGGATGCGTTTACTTTTTTTCATTTTAATTTTTCTTGTAGAAACACGTTATCAATAGTGGTGTTTAGGATATATAATTCATTCTGTGTCCAATATATTATCCTCACATACTTGGATCCCCTTGAGCCTGCAACTCGTGGAATCCATCCAGGCAAGGATACTGAAGTAGGCATGTATAGGATAACCTATAAATACACACACATACATACGCACCTACGTGGGCACATATGTACATTGTGTAGTTATGTATGTAAAATGAAAAAAGTCTTGGTGGCAAAGAAAAAAAAGTCGTTTTCTTCGCATGTGTACAGGAAATATTAAAAGCGTATACGCAGGATTTTATCAAACACGAATTCAGCAGGAAGCACAGATATTTAATGGAAGATGTTGCCATTGGTGGCAGCACTGTTTCTATTCATTTAAAATGGTAAAAATCTACACTTTTGGAACGGGATCAAGTTTTATGTGAAAAAATATTTCCTGTTTTTTTTGTGGGGGGAGTTCCCCCCCCCCTTTCAAGGAAGGTTGGGCATGTAGCCTTGCTCGTGCCGGTCGGTCGGTCGGTCGGTCAGTGGACTGTTTTTTTTCCGCACAATAACTCAAGAGGCTCTTTGAGATAGGACTTTGATAGTGGCTATGTATACACTCCTATATAAGGGCCAGGTGAATTATAAAGGTGGTTGACCTTGACCTTTTTTTTTTAAAGCTATGATCTGTATATTGCATAGGATTGTGCAAGATATGCCCTGTATTTGGGGCGGTAAGGCTACGTAGTACAGATCTACTTTGGGAATATATAATGATATACGTATGTTCACCTAATACATTGAAAGGCAAAAGCAAAGTCGCCGTGTTCGCACAGATACTTTCTGGTTCAGAGTATAATGACTGAGAGAAAGAAATAAACTCACCTGAACCGTCGATCCTCGAACTTGCAAGGTCCCGTCGTCGTCGTCGTCGTCGTCGTCGTCGTCGTCGTCGTCGTCGTCGTCATCATCATCATCATCATCATCATCATCACCACCACCACCATCATCATCATCATCATCATCATCGTCATCATCATCATTATTATTCCTGGAGTGTCTGACCCTTTTGCACTATCAAGGGCGAACATGGACTGATATATAACAAAATTATTTGTTTGTGATTTCGACATCAAAAAAGAAATCATAACCAAATATATTATACAGAAACTGTATAAACAGTGCAAATTTTTATTAAGAATGTGCCTCTGAATACACCAAATTAATAAAAAAAATGAATGGGCTATTATGTACTGCACCATTAAAACCCTTTCATCGCAAAAAAAAAAATAAGAATGCTTTTCTGGTTCTGGTTTGTACATTTTAACCTTTTAATATGTACAAGCATGCTCAATTTATTTTGAAATATTTGTTGTGAGTATGTACCTTGACCATGAAAAATGAAGATAATGTATTGTATATATACATATATACATATACATATATATATATATATATATATTATTATCATTATGTTATATTATATATATATATATATATATATATATATATATATATATATATATATATATATATATATATATATTGTGTTCCGTCTATCATTCAGACTAATCTAAAAGTCTAAATCCTTGATATTGTATACATTCACACAGATTTCTTACAGAGGGAAGGGCAATGTACCCAGTCTCTTTCACAGTTGATAAATATCTTTCTTACTCGATGCAGATGTTCCCCTCACAAGGCCTGTATATTATTTGTCTAACAACAATTTGTCAATGACCAAATCATGATACCTTAAGAGACGCTAATGAAAGGCATCACTCACCTGTTGGTCTGTGTTCTGGACCTGTCATTCATGTGCACTTGCGGGTGACCAATATACGTGAGCTGATTTATGTGCTCAATATCCAACTGGATTTTGCCTGTTACTTGATATGGTGAATGCATTCCAAAATTTGCTGCCAATGATACCATTATATTAAACTATGCTTGTTTAAAATGTACTGAAGCATAATGTAAATCCATAACATGTTTAAAAAACAAAGACCAACGGAATTTTGGTCCAGCTGGGTTCCTTGGAGGATCCCGCAGAACATCTGCTGAATTCTATCAATCATAAACTTCCTAAGGTATTCTGCCACTTGACAACAACAAAACTGTTTTCTCCTTTCCATGGGAAAGCTGTTTATTGTACTTTCATTTTACATTGCACACTTAATAACGGTCTGTCAGTGCACAGAATTGTTGAAGAGGTTCTTGATCCATGTGTTATGTTTATGAACATGGTTGTTTACTTTGATTTGGAGACGCAAGTGAGTTCTGTGAATGTTTTACAGAGTCACTGAGTTTGCCTACTTTAATTTGTCAGGATGGGTCACATGTTACTGACAAACAGCAGAATAGTGTAGAATCATAACCTGCAGTCATATGGGTGTGACTCATTTTATTGTAAACAGGGGAAAGCCCTAATTTGGTTTTGAGGGGGCTCAGGATATTGAGATGTGTTACTTATTGTAAAACTCTGGAATCATGGCGGGAGTTCCCAGCATGGGTGTATAAAGCAGCTCCTTTCAGGAATGCAGGGAGGGAGTTCTGAGTTTGATCAGGGTCAGAAAGGAGCTGTGCACCATCAGGCCAGTAGCACTTTGAAATTTTGCAACAGAAAAGTACATACCTGGAGGCATTGGCTTTGTGTGGAGTGTCATATTTCGAATTGTGTCATATTGGAACTATTCTGTACCCCTGTGGGATTTAAACCAGACTGTTTTTGACCTACAATAGAACTTGGAACTGTGGGACAGCACCTGTGGAGAATTTCTCACCAGGGATTAGGATTTACCTGCGTATTTACTATTTGAGTATTAGCATAGCTAAGTGCATATTAATATCCACCTGTGTATTATTTGTTGTTTGATAAGATACTGCTATAGTTTAAGTTAATTATTTTTGTCCCTCTGTGTTGAGTTCGGTGATTGTCCAGAACCTTTATAAGGTTAGCATCATAAAAAAATTGTGAGGGTTCGTCTGGGATCAAAGCCAAGACAGACGGGATCCAATCCAGGACAAACGTGAATTCAAGCCCCCCAAAACACTGAGTTCTTTTACAATGAAAACAAACAACTGGAAATGTGTAGAGGTTTTTTTTCACTGAGTTTTCTAGTTTGAACTCAACAAAGAATATCTGGTATATATAAACGTAGATATTGGTTAATATACTGACTATAAGACAGCATGTCAATAAATCAAAGTTTGTATCTGGGTAATGAGGACTTAACGGTCAAATATTTTTGTACATTGTTCAAAGAAGACCTGGCCAAATACTTAAATTTAGAGGGACTATCAGGGTCAGAAAAATACCCCTGAAACAAAAGATAATTTCCCACTTGGATGAAAACTTTTTTTTCAATGAGAATGATGGATCAGAGGATATGAAATTGGCAATTCAGTTAGAATTACCGAAATTAAAACTCCAAAAGAAAAAAGAAGCATAACAGCATGAGTACAAATCTGCTAGAGAGGCTAGAGAACATGAGTTAAATCTAAGAGTGCTTGAACTAAGGCATTCTATATTGGATAACTCAGCACGATCACAACTTTTTGATGTAGCAAAGAATACAAGTTCAGTGCCACAATTTAAACAAAAAGAAGTGTACAAATTCTTTCTGTCTTTTGAGAAAATACCTTAGCTTTAGAATGAATTACAATGGCGTGGCCTCTTCTTTTCTAAAGTGTATTTATCGAAAAAACACAAGAAATTTGTTTGTTCCTCTCTTCATAACAAAGTTCGCAGTGTGATGTGTTGAAAGATACTGTTCTGGAAGCATATGAGCTAGAACCAGAGGCTTATAGACAGAAATGCATGGGCAGCCAAACAGAGCCAGATGAGAGCTGAAGGGGTTCGATTTGGTAAATAAACAATACTTTGGATTGAAGTTTGTCAATAAGAATTCAAATGCAACAAATGCTAAGGAGATTACAAATTCAATTAATTTTTTCAATCCATTGTAGCAAGGTTTCACTGACATAATCCCCCGTGCCAATCATATTCCTTGCTTCTATAGAAAACAAACATCCCTACATGAGTAGTTTACATACATGTATTTTATCACTAGTCAGATTAATTGCTTACAGAAACTATCACAGAAAAATCTGAGGTTGCATGTACATATGAAATCTTGAAAAATGCCCCTAGTACACATACTCAAAAGAAACGCCTTAGTGATGGCACAGATAAGACCTACCAATACAACAGAAGTACTTTGCCAAGCAGAAAGACAATTCAAGGTGCATTTGAAAATGACCACAAGAAGCAGTCCTTTGAGTCTAAACTACAACAAGCTAAAGCAGGAACATACTGCAGCAGTATATATGAAGCCCTACCTCAGATACTGGACAGCTTTCTTGCTACAGTGAACAATTTTGTGATTCTGATACTACATCATCTGAAAAGTTGTACACACAAGACACCTTATCACAAGAACATCAACCTGTGCTTGGTACCTCATCTGCAGAAGAAACAACCAGTGTATCCACTGCTAGAGACATGCCATCCCATTTTGTTTGTAATACCTCATCTCCTCAACTGTTGGTATATTTAGCAAAAAACCATGTACAGCAGTGTGAAACAGCCTTATAGTTTGAGCCACAAAGTATGGTGGGACATGTGTATGTGTGAAGTCTCACTTGTGCTAGTGGACACAAATACAAATGAGCTTCATCTTCAGCTATGCCCCAAAACAACACTGCTAACTATAGACAATTCCTGTCATTCTTGTGCAGTAGTATGCATAAAAACCATTATGGCAGATTCTTACAGCTCGCAGAAATGGGCACAGTACCAGATAAACTGTATCGGCAGCTTGTAATAACTATGCCTGTAATTTTGTACCTCTATTATCGCCAGAGTACAGCAGATGCTGCCAGAGAAGAACAGAAGAAAATTTAGCATGCTGGTATGCTTTGGATATCCATTATGACTGATGCAAAACACCAGTGTCAAGAGAACTCTTATCTAATAGACATGGTGGCTCTAGGGTGTACTACACACAAAGTTGTCAACAAACAACATATCGGCAAAAAGGGTGAGAACAGCTCACAGACACAAGAGAAACTTGGTGTAGAACGCATGTATGCAGACTTTGAAAAAGTAGACATTATTGTGGAAGAACAAGTACATGACAAGAACAACACAGTCAACAAAGAGTGTGCAAGGGAAAGACAACGTACATAATTCTAATGACAGGCGGCATGCAGCATGGTCTGCTGTAAAGGATATGAAGAAAAAAAAAACACTGGCCCCCAGTATACCAAGAACAAGACATGGTATCCTCAGCTTTCAGAGAAGATTAGTGGCATCATAAAACCTATATACTGGGTTATGGACAAACATAAAAGATTGTCAACAAAATTATGAGAACTTCTGGACTCTATTCCATTTCATTTCCAAGATATACATACTTCATGTCACCACAGTTCAGCATGCAAGGCACCAGATTTTGCACCAGATACATACATTATAACAGACCCCACAGCTGTATAAATGCTGACAGACTACATGCACAGTACAGTTTTATACAAGAACCCAAGTGATTACTCTTGCGCAAAAAAACACATATTACATAGAAAGCTACAATACAATTTGGAGAAACTTATACACTACAGAGACACTATACATGTATGAACTGCGAAGTAACTTGAGGGCTTTGGGGTGGAATGAAAATGCGGGCAGGTCTTTTATATCCAGCAGTGCTAAACAAGTTTTCAACTATCCAGAGAGACACCTCGGAAGAAAAAATATAAAGCAAAGACTTTTCACTATGTGAAAAAGGCATGGGACTTCCTTACTTAGGTTGACGATTAATCTTGCAGTGAAAATGACCTTCTTGAAGAATATTTTGGTATTGATGAGGACCATGAGTATTAGAAAACTGTTTATACATCTACTGATTTTAATGCAGTATTTAGAGGACTGGTTTAAAACCACCAGTTACCTTTTATCAGTGACTGCCTGTCTCAAGTCAGGAGTGAAATTTGGTTTTTCACATTGGTATAGGAGGATGGATGTTGATACTTTGGTAACTCTGGAATCTCTTTGCTGTCATTGTTGGTTTTCGAATTCTTGAATATGGGTCAAGTTTATCGGGACTATTTGGTGACAGTGAAATTGAAACTAAGTTTTAAGGTTTTTGAAGACCTGTATTGATTGAAGGACTAAGAAGTGTATAAATGTATGAGATATACAATAAGACACTCATCCCCATGTGAAAGTACATCTATCTTTTCATTATGTATGTAGAAAAGGGATTGAAAATGGACTTCAACGATGATTTGTAGGACATCAATATAAATATGGAAGAGAAACAAAAAGTCCCACCAGTGATTTCAGATAGGAAGGCTCATGGCTTTGCATACAAATTAATCTGCACATAAAATGTGTTTCATGCATCCCTATGCAAGTTTATGTATATTATTAAAATGTATAAATCAAAGTGTATATATCAGTCTAATAAACTAGATTTCAGCCACCTTTGTATTATCATTTTTAGTGTGGAAGTGTGAAAGATAGAAGATGAAATAATGTATACCTAATTTTGGTAGTGGATAGAGAAGGATGAATGACTGGAACCTCTTAAATGATCGACTGATTATTTCAGGGTACCAGCAGTTTGAGGAAACATTTTTCTTCTGATTAATTCCACTGAATTTGAAACCCATATCCCGACAAGTTTTTCTGCCGTGTTGAAAAAATGAAGGAAAGAAAGAAATCAGTTTGTTGCACATACCGAATTATATTTCATTACATGTGCATGTATATTGTGTGACCAATTTTGCAGTACAGTAAGCTGTCATGTTTTTGTGCTGAAATGTGTATCTAGAAGGGTAAACAAATATAAAAGTAAACTTTGAAAGAAATATGAATTATTTATATAAAAAAAAACAACAACAAAAAATCTGCCCCAAAAGAGAGACACTTATCCCTGTATAGTGTGTGGTACAGGTGTGAATTGCAGTCCTCAATGTATCACCCCCCTAGTTTATTTTACACTTTACTAGGGACATGGTTCAAGGTATTCAGGTGTCCAACATCCAGGCCAAGCTCATTTTCCACAGGGAAACTGAACCTGTGGCCCGAGGGTCTTTTAAACCTACCTGGATGAACGTTAGGCAGATAAATTACATGAGGCCGCAGTTTTGGCTGACGCGTATGAGTTGCCACATGAAAGCTTCTTTGAAAGACCAAAATAATGTCATTCAGATCTAAATTTGGAAAGAAACTAGAAAGAATCACCCATAATTCTCCTCAATCTGATAAACCTACTAATCAAACAACACCACAGAAGTTCTTAAATGGACCCACATGCAATTACTGCCATAAATGGTGTCTTGTCTTATCTTAGTGTTTTGCACTTTGAAAAAGAACCAATAATACCAAGACACCAGTTGGTTTAACATTGAGGGCACCCTCGTCTAAATATATTTATTGGACATTCTGGTAATCTCCATGCTAAATTTGAAAACTAACATGATGGGTTAGCTGATTGCATATTGCATGGTTATGAATGATTCAAATCAGACGGGCTGGTGTCACAGAGATAAAAAGCTGTTGGCTATAGGGCAGTTGTAATCCTGAAGGACATTGGCATTGCCAAGCCATTATTGATGGATGATGTACCTACTTTGTCAGCTGAAACTTATCAAAACGCCAATATATCACTTTAGCTTATTGAGGGAAATTATCTAAGTTTACTTGAAGTCTGAGTTAGAAAATGTGGTAGTAATTGTGGCTATTGTACCTAGTCTCCTAATAGCAGGCGTTACCTTCTTTCTAGGGAATAACATAGCAGAGGATAATATGAAAAGTAAACCAATAGCATGTTTGACTGATAAGCCAGTCGTGAAAGAGTACACAGAGCATCTTGAGCAAGAACTTCCGGCATTTCTCCTGCCTGTGTTGTGACAAGGTCAATGGCTCTTTAAGTTTCTCAACAAGAAGCCAGTGACAAGGATGAAGAATATCTAGGCCTGGCAGAGGCATTCTTTGCTGGTAGCGTGGATGACCAAGTAAGCCAGGAGGGTAACTTGATTCCATAGGCAGGCCATGATGGTAACCTGTCTGACCAGGTGAACCAAAATGATCATCTCAGCCAAATGCCTCATTTGAATTGAGATTGGCTGATCAGGAAGCAACAAGCTGACCTTTAGCTTAGAAAATTATCAAGTATAGCTTTAAATGAAGAAGAGACACAAAAAGACCTGGTCGATCATCATATTACGTCAGGATTGTTGATGAGGAATTGGAGACCTCCAGATGGTTCCATGGATGAATAATGGACAGTTGTTAATCAAAGAGTGGTTCCCCATGATATAGAGTGAAGTCTTAAAACAACTTGGGTATTAAGAAAAATCAAGACAGAGTATAACAACACTTCGTTTGGCCCAAATTACATCTGGATGTGACAGAATGCAGTTAGACACAAATGTTACGTTGTCAGAAAACCCGGTCAGAAAATCAAACCTGCTCCTTTGAGTAGTACCCCTGTTCTTGATTGACCATTTAGCAGGGTTGCTGTAGATTGTATTGCACCACTTCTGAAAACAAAAGTGGGAAATACGTTTCTCCTTACTTTCATGGATTCAGCCACCAGGTATCCTTAGACCATCTCATGAAAAAATAAAGCTCTTAATATCATTGATGCTTTAATGAAATTTTTCACTAGAGTAGGACTGCTGATACAGGTACATTGTGACCTGGGTTCAAATTTCATGTCTGCAGTGTTTCATCAGACTGCCCACATGTTAGGTATTAAACAAATCAAATCTTCAGCTTACCATCCAGAAACACAAGGGGCTCTAGAAAGGTATCAAACACTGCAGAATATTATGAGAATCTATTGTTTTAAAAATAAAATGAATGGGATAGGGTATGCATGTTATCATTTGCCACCTGATATATACCAAATAAGACATTCGGCTTCAGTCTGTTTGAACCGATATATGGATATACTGGGAGAGATCCACTAAACCTTATTGATGAAGTGTGGTTAGTGGAGACACAAGGTGAATCTATCTTAAAGTATGTGTTTTATTTCAAAGAAAAGTTGGAAAGGCTTGTGAATTGGTGATATAAAGTCTTATTAGTGCACGGGGTTAGATGAAAACATGGTATGCAAAGAAAGTGAGGGAAAGAAGTTTTAAACCAGGAGACAAGGTATTGGTGTGATTGCATTCGATCCAGGCAAAATTCATTTGTCCTTACCTTGTTGCAAGAAAGTTGAATGATTTGGACAATATAATATCTACACTAAATTGGAGCAAAGCTAAACAGCTTGTCACACCACAATGCTGAAAGAATACCTTAAAGGAGGAACACCTGTAGGAATTGTCAATGCCACTGTTTTGAAAAATGATGAAAATGATAATTAGGACAGTGAGAATGATCAATAATCAAATAAAGAGCTGAGTTCTATTGTTAGTGTGAAGATGCAGAACTCTGACATACAAAAAAAAAAAATCTTGATAGAAAGGTCAGTTATTTAGAGCCTGCACAGCAAGCTGATTTGGCAAGCTTATTCATGAGTTTGAACATTTATTCTCAGACCAGCCTGGTTGCACCTCAATATCATATCATGATGTAGCTGTAGGTGATGCTGGTCCAATAAAGCAGCAACCTTATTGGATAAATCTTATTAGCTTGGCTGCAGTTCGGGAAGAAATGAATACATGCTATTAAATGATACTATAGAACCAAGCCAGAGTAACTGGGGTAGTCCTCGTGCATTGGTTCGAAAACCTGACATTTCAATATGATTTTGCATTTATTATAGAAAGGTGAATTCTGTGACTAAATTAGACTCTTCTCCAATCCCAAGAGTAAATGATCATATTGATAAGATAGGAAATCTTTAATGTGAGCAAATATGACTTGATTAAAGGTTTTTAGCACGTCTCACTCACATAAAAAGCCAACGAAATATCAGCTTTTGTATCACCTGATGACCTTTTTCAATGTATAATGATGCCATTTGGAATGAAAAACACGCTGGCCACATTCACCCAGTTAACGTGCATGGTTACGGCTGGTTAGAAGGATGTGTAACCAACATTGATAACACAAAAGTTAAATTCAACCAAGGGGCATCTGCGACATTGGAAATAAGGTCAAGATCACCCACCTTTAACCTTAACATAGCCATCATAGAGCATTATGTGTTGGGGAATAATAGTTGTAGCTGAAAAAAGTCTTGAATTGTGTGAAAACCTACAGTGCAAACGGAACGACACTATGACCTTGGGTGTTGCGTAAAAAGTCATCCTTCTTTAAACTGAATTTAGCCCTTAGCCACATCTATAAACCTGGACAATAGGACAACGGTAGGTGGATGAATGGGCATCATGCAAAAACGAAGTTTGGCAAGGTGGCTCTGTGACCTTGGGAATTATGTCAAGGGCATCCATTTATGAACTTTATTTACCTCACAGAAGCCCATCAGCCGAGACAATATGAGAGCTGTAAGGCAATGATAACTTAAGGTAATCTGCAGAAACAAATTCAGCTGAAGTGGCTCTGTAACCTTGGTCACATTTGCACCAGCATATGGTAGTATTTATAGCGTTTTCATTATATGTATGTATATATATATATATATATATATATATATATATATATATATATATATATATATGTGTGTGTGTGTGTGTGTGTGTGTGTGTGTGTGTGTGTGTGTATGTATGTATGTATCTTACTTACCATATATTGTCAGATTGATCAGAGTGTCCACAACATCTGTTGGGGACAAAATTTGACATCTGTAACACCCTGCATCGTCTAAAGTGACGTTATGTATGGTTAGATTTTGCTTGTTGGCTAAAAAGCGTGATTTCTTTCCAGTACTTGGTTCCCCAGCCGACCATGAAATAAATGGGTTTCTTGTTTTTCTGTTCCCCTTGTACCATGAAGCATAGCAGGTGTCTCCACAATCCACATTTGTATCTGAACACGTCATAACCAGTGTTGTTCTCTCATCTCCCCAGATATGCTTAGTCGGAAGTTGAAAATTCTTTACTGAAGTCAATCCTATAAAACAATTTGAAAACCGTTACTGAGCAAAGACTTATAAGACAATGGTCATATGACATAGTTACAAATAAGGATAGGACAGCATCAGTCTGGTACAATGTACAATTAAAACTGCAGACAATTTTCACATGTTTTGAATGAGCCCCTTTTAGGACAACTATCATTAGTAAACTGTAAAAATACTGGCCAAATAATAAAAAAGACGAGAACGAGAAGGAAGAAGAAGAAGAAGAAGAAGAAGAAGAAGATGAAGAAGAAGAAGAAGAAGAAGAAGAAGAAGAAGAAGAAGAAGAAGAAGAAGAAGAAGAAGGAGAAGAAGAAGAGGAAGAAGGAGAAGAAACAGAAGCAAAGATAGTAAAAAGTTCAAACTTTAAAACAGTGGAAGTGATTTGAACATGCAATTGCCAAATACATTAACTCTTTCAGTGCTACATTTTGAATGAGTCAAAAAATGCCCTTGCGTGCTTTGGGTGCATTGCACATAAAAGGCAAAGAGAAAAGCTGCTGACCTAAACCATTTATATTCCTCTCCTTTACTTCATGTGAACCATACTTTCACAATGTTCAGGGTTTTGTTGTTTTTTTTTTTTTTTGTAAGTTTGCTTTATAAATTTTGGGGCCCTGTTAGGTTTTTGTATTATTGGATAATTGGCCTTTTGAAAAAAGATTATTGGATTGTTTGCTCCCAAATTAATGGATTATTGAAATATACTAAAGGATAATAGGACTATCTTGTTTTATCTTGAATAAAATAGAAACTAAAAGAAAAGAACTTGAGTCCAAAATGGTTGTGTGACAATGGGCAGAACATACACATGAAATCCCATGCACATATCCGACCAAGACCAGTTCATAGGACTCGGGTTTATTCAGTTCACTTCAGGAAGCGCAATCTGCTTGTTTACATTTTGTGTTCGACCACACTGGCTGTATTACATGCGGTGGAATCAGAAAGTAAAACACAGGATGTGCTTGGATTAAACCCATAGCAAGCTGCCAGTATCTGGTATCATGCACAGTTTGCCACCGGGCAGTTTTTTACTCACTTGCGGAACAACAAGCGTCATGCATCATTCCATGATTGAACATGCCAGGGCTCTGTTAATTTTGAGATTCTTTCCAAGTGATGAACACCAGGTTGGGCAGAATTGCATGATTCATATTTCTGTGCACTTTTTATTTCAGTTTACCTGAAAAATTTTATGTCATAGGTGGTGTCAAGAGTCTGATCTTAAGTGGCATCACTTTTTTACTAAGCAACACAGGCCGTGCAACACAAGCGAGCACACACAGGCATGCTCCCGGGCATGATATTGCGGTATGTACGTTCAGCCTTCAATGATGAATATGATTACTATCTTGATCTGCCATGCAAATTTATTCCATTTAAACATTTCAATAAAATTAAAACAATTTTTTTTTTAAAAAATCAGTAACTAAAGTATTGGAGACAGCAATCAACAACATATCTTTACTGTGTTTGCGCCTTTTTTATGGCTACCATGGAGGTATAATACCTCCTTGTGGCTATGCAGATCTTCGCTTCATCACCGTGCAGTGTGCGTAGTTACTTTGTCTTCAGTAAAGAATTGTAACTCCTGCCTTTATCTGTGTTTACATTTGTTTGATTGACGGTTTTTGGGAAAATATTACGTGAATATTTAGCATCTTGGTCCAATAAACTTTACAAGAATATGACTCGTTCACCTTCCCAACATTGCACAGCCACATGGGTAAGAACGAGTTTGATTGGACAGTGAGCAACACATGATCAAATCCAGCCAATGAGGAGCTTGGAATATCCAAAGTGCATTTATAATGAAGGAAAATGAAAATAGATTCCTATTTTGGGCCATTTTTGTTGGATATAACAGGAATGTATTTTGATTCAGCCAATAAAAGAGCTTCTTACATAGAAAGACGAAAATTTAGGTATACCAGCAGTGTAAAATATAACGCGCATGATGCGAAATATTGTGACTGCAAAGGTGCAAAGTCCCTAAGCTTTGGGGGTAACTATTACACTAATACCATTCAAAATGTGAAAAACGGGCAGTTGTAGATTTTTTATCCATTTGATAAGAATATATATTTTTTTTCACCACAAAATCGAAATAGCCATCCACAAGTATTGAAGTTTGTCTTCGATAAAATGCACACGCTTGCAGATAAATAAACACTGCAGGCCAGCGGGAAGCTGATGAAGGTTAGCTTGCATTGCGCACAGCTTGACTCGACAATGGTGGCAAACGATGTACACATACAAGTTTGACAAGTTTATTTGCAGTCCACATTTAGTATAAAACTGTTGAAGCATGGATACCAATAAGAATAAAAAATGATAATTAATACACAAAGACAAGAAAAATATATATAGATATGGATAAAATACATTGCAGTAAGATCGTAAAAAGAAATGGTACCATTACATATTAACAAGCATTCCAGGTATGCACCCAGGAGCCCCATGGTGCCCCACCTGGGTCCCCAGAAAGAAAAAGGGGGCCCGGCCTGAGAGCTACATCCAGGGTGACATAGGATATTGAGCAGAAAACACCATGGTTGGAATTATAATTATTCACATAAATATGATGTAATTTAGTCAAATTGGTGCAATTTTGTTAAAAATGTATTCGGTGCTTCCTTTTCTAAAGCTATACAGGGAACGCAAATCCCGCACATGCTGAGGTATATTATTCCAAATTTTGGATCCTAGAAAGGAGAGGGATCTCGGGAAGGAAAAAAGATAAAAATTTGGGGAGGCTTGTGTATTGTATTGTAGGTATGGATATCAGATACAGGAGTCAGTATGTTTTGGAAATAAGGGGGAACTTCATTATCTACAATTTTCCAAAGAAAGGTAAAGAGATTATAATGTAATAATGCATTTCGAGTGTGCCCGAACACGGCGTGCTAGCGGTAAATGAAAAGTCGAACTGTCACCAAACTAAAATACACGTTTCACCACTGATGTGACATTTTAGGTAAAAGATTTGCACCGTTCAGCTCAATCCAGGCTGTAATCACTAGCGTTAGCTGTGGCATCCATTGTAAACATGAAGGCATGGGCCTGACTCGGCCACTTGCTGATTGGACAGTCAGGCCAACAATGGAATGCATAATTAATTACGTGCCGGAAAAGTTCGGTACAACTCGGTATGAATAGGTCTTTTGTATACAAACTTGTCCCAACCGATTTTTCCCCTTTTATACCAGTCAAGCTGGTTCCTTGTTAAAAGGAAACTTTTTCATTTTGTATAAGAAAACTTCTGAAACAGATGTGCCAGTGCAGCTTTCTTTACTTAACAAGTGATCACAGCTATTAACAATGGGCTAAGGTCAACATGTCATACACTGAACTCCCTAGGATACCCCTACCACTAAGGATAAGTTCAAGTTCCACTCAAACGGAATCTCTGTAGCAATGGAGGACACAATTTGGACAAAGTGTGCGGCAAGTTACTGAAAGAAACCAGAGCACTGAAGATAAACCAGGCACATTACCAATGAATATATATGCGTGACAGCTCCAAAAGCTGAAATTGGTCAATTTTACAGAGTTAAATAATGAAGATAACAGGCAAAGCGAAGAGAGTGCAGAGAGGGAAGACAGGAACATTGCATTCCATCCAGGAAGATGTGTTTACTTAAAAATACCTTGTACTCCCCTCACTCTCCTCAAACTTACATATGATATCTTCAAGAACTCCTCACAGCCATGTTAAGCTTTCAAATATATCAAAGACATTATTGAGGCCACATCTTGGAATAAAGATGATGTATGTAGCATCAAAGAGAGTGACATAGAAGCTTGTCTGAATGCTTGTTTGGTGGAGGAAATTCAGGATATCCTGTCCATTGGGGAGGACCTGCTTGCTGAGGTCCTGCACACATGCAAGTATAAAGTTAACACAGTTAGCATGTATGAAAAACAAGAAGTTGCAGATGTGGTTACAGAGACATTTACTGTCACAACTAGATCTGGAAGAATAAGCAAGAGGAACAGGGACTCTGACCATATCACTTATAATTGAAACCACAAACCTTGCATGTGCAAATAATAAGTCTTGAATCAGTTTAATTATTTATCAGGCCCTGCTGTGCACAATATATGACATCATATTTAAGTATAGCTTTGAGTGCATTCCTACATGGGCTTGTTGAATGCCATGTACAGCTATTACATCAAGTCAAGTATAAAAGTGGCCAGTGAAGACTGCTCGAAAGTTTTATTTAATATGACATTGTGGAAATTTGTTTACAGGCAGTACTGGTACATGGGATACATGTATAAGTAGCCATAAGTATATCCCTCATGCATTACATGACACTGGGATGTTGTTCACACAATGCTGGTATAGAAGGCCACTGGGAGATCTACATATAGATGCACTACCTTCTTAATCTGTATTAGTACATGATGCCGTGGACTATTGTGTACAGAATGACTGTACAGTATTGCATGTACAGGTACCTGCATAACTGTTTGTAAGTTTAGCTCCCCATTTATTTCTTGACACTGTACGGACTGTACTCATACATATATATATATATATATATATATATATATATATATATATATATATATATATATATATATATATATTTATATATATATATATATATAATATAATATATACATACATACATACATACATACATACATACATACATACATATAAGAGGATATAATTATACTTCCCCTTGCATTCTTACGTGGTACTGGGGAATATTCCACTCAGTCTCTACTGGTACAATGTTAATGGGAATTTAAGTACAGACCTGTGTCCTTATGCATTCTTACATGGCAATGCAGGATCTTGTATATTGAAAATACATATATAGACTTCCATGACAGTATGTAAAATTGCTTAGGCACACAGACAGTACTTGCGTATAGGGATTAAAGTATACCTTCCCATGAATTATAATATAAAAGAGTGACATATTGCATGTAATATGTACAGATAGTAATGTGCAGTGGGGGCTTGCAGTGCCAGTCTGGAATCTGGAATTGTGTAGTGGCCTGCACTGCGCAGTGTCATGCTGGTATATGGGAATTTATGTACATACGTTAATACCTCCTCACCATCCTGCACGGGACTTGTGATGGTTTTTTCTATGCAGAATGCAGAGGTGTATTTACGAAATTTAGATTGCAGTATACCTCCCTCACATCAGCATTGTTACATCCCCAAATTGAGGTTTGTGTACAGTATTATATAAGCATTGAATACTCTGTGCTTTCTTGCCTGCATTGGTGGGTATTGTGGTCTATTGTACATGAACAATTCATACCGTTTGCTGCATTATTATGTGGTATTGTTTGAAATAACAGGCAATAATAATAAAACATACTCATTTGGCTTGTTGGAATTATAGACTATATGCTCTTTGAATTTTTGGATTATTGTAAACATAAAGATTCAGGATTAGTGTTGGTAATTTTTAGGGATTATTTAATATGTCGTTATTGTATGGAGTATAGGGATAAAAGATACAGGGATGAAAATTACGGGATTGGAAAGATCTTTAAACGAAAGACTGATCTCGGAAAAATATGAATGTGTGGATATGTATAGTGATGAATTCTGCGCTTTTGCTGCACGTGGAGGGAGGTAAATTGCGACAGTTCTTATATCTTGCAAGGCAAAAAGGAAAAGGTTTTCTTCTAAAAAATGGTTGTGTACGTTGAGCAAAGAGGTCTAATTCCACTTACTTTGTGTTGGTACTTTTTACCGCTTTGGCGTTCGTAAAAATTCAAAACACCTTTTCCTCTGTGAGTAACATTTAGCAATTGAGTAGGAGTTCGTATGTGTGCGGGTGTGGGTAAAGTATATTCAGACATACCGCTTTTTAGGGTTTTTTCCTGAATTTAGGTAGGATTGATGACATTTGGACAAAAAACACTTTCTATTTGATCAGAAGAATTCAATTAAAAATGTGATAGTTTTAGATTCATATATTTTCAACCAAGGTGGAGAAATGGTGATTAAAGTCTGTGGCATCAGTGTGTGCACAAATTTCGCCTGCAAAACAACTACATGAGGGTTCTGCAGATGAGAGGAAACAGTTCGATTTGCAGGCGGACTAGTTTCAGGTATTATTTGTATGCGGAGTAACTTCTGGTTGGTGCATGACGTACTTCGGTATACTCGTGAAATAGGTCCACTTTACCTATGCAAAGGGATGGAATTGTTCGTCGGAAAGTAAAAAATCATTTTTATTAGTGGTTGAATAGATAATATATTATATGGTTATGACGCACAGCGTATATTTGCTGTGGAAAACCTTCTGTACCTCTTTGAATCCCGACTGCAAACCCCAAACACATTTTCATACTTTTTGTTTAAATAAAATTCTGATTAGCACAGTATTTCATACTCTCTTAGTCACTCGATTAAATATGTTCTGATAACCCGAGAAATCCGTATAAAGCCTTATATTTATTCATTTCAGTGAAATAAGATCAACAAAGGAATATCACATTCTCTTTATTTTGCAATATATCAGCTCGGGCTGTTTGTATTGGAAATACAAACATGGTGCCGCCAGTTAGCAGAATGACTTGTCTGGGGATATTTGGCACCGAAACAAGTCTTGTGCTGGCTCCTCGCTTATGACCCGAATCTATATAAAAGGTAATAAATCATAAAACTTCTAAATTTCAAATTTCAGCGAGCGTCAGCGAGATGTTACCATAAACACTTGTGAATATGGGATATAACAGAACGGTAAATAATCCAGTCAGAAGAGTACTCACTATCTATCCAACGAAGTTGATTTTCTTTGTGGCCCCCTACTGCGCACGCGCACATGGGCATGGCCATTGCCTTTTTTAGGCCCTACAGGTAAATTTCGCAGTTTTATTTACAGCAAATTTAAGTCTCACACTTACCGGCCTTTATGGAAATCATATCAATAATTCATAACTGGGCTTCCGAAAACGTTGTCGGCAGAGTGTAATGAATTATAACGATTCACCGACTTGCATCGTTACACCTCGATGGAACGTGGACCTGGCAAACACGCTTCTGGGGCCGAAAAGTGGGTTTCCGAGGAATAAAAAAACTTGACACGTGTGAGGGTGACCAAAATAATCATCCCAAAGTATGTAGTATTTGTTGTGCATGTTGCGTCTCACCTTGTGACTATTATCTGCACACTGTGCTGTCACCAGGTTGCTTCTGGGGGTCTTCCAGATCGCAACTTCCACTAAGTTCTAGTCACACTTTTCCCCCCAGGGGCCCAAAAAAGCCATGCTGCCATTGCCTGCTCCGATTTTGGTGTTGTCGCGCGACAATCTCACAATCACTCTCCGTACGCACTACGTCTCTGCCAAAGGATACGGCACCCGTTCAATGGCGATATAAAAATATTACGAACAATACTTAAATTTGTGGAACTGCATCTAACAAAAAGAAAGGTTATACCACAGATAATTCCGTTCATTTGTTCAAGGTAGTACGGCCTCGCCCCTCTAGACTGGCTTAGAAAATGGCCGCTAGAGGGACCTGATGACCAGGTGCTATGTACTGCCTGATCCACCGACGTTATTATCGATACTTTGTAATGCTGAAGCTCGCATCTTAGGCTATGCCTACAAGATATTATTAATATGATTTGTTCTGTTTACAAATTATTTTGCTATAATGATAATGCATGGTAGCGAAATAGGACTTTGTTTTTGGAATATCGGACTTGATAATGTTCAAAGGACACTATGCTTACAGATTTATGTCTGTTAATTTCTCTTTATTTCAGATGGTAATCACCACTGCAGCCAAACATAAGAACTTTGATTTTTTCCTCGTCAGATCACATCGCATGTGTATATATAGGCCTATCTATGTAACCATATGATATGACAGGATACTTTCATCAGATTTAGTCAAATTGCTTAATTAAGTCTTATCGTTTCATTCATTATTCATCATCATCATCATCATCATCATCATCATCATCATCATCATCATCATCATCTTCTTCTTCTTCTCCTTTTTCCTTTATACTTTTGTTTGGGGGGGGGTGTACTTATGGGACAATGTCAACTTGCAATGCCTTTCTCTGAACTCTTTAAATATTTTGATTTTCACTGTGCGTACTATTAGTCAACATTGTCAATCCTTCTTTCTAGGTGTAAGCCTATATAATACTTCACTGCTTTTTTTATAGGTAATTGATAACTGTGGTCTTTTGCATCATAAATCTTTTGCTGTTCACTCTTGGTGCTCACCAAAGTGTCAAATGTAAGAATTGTTTCATGGGATGAAAAAGGCAGATGTAAATTCACTCCCTCAGTGTTATGTTATATTACAACACCACAAAATTAAGAATAGCACAAAATATGGTAAATTATATTTTTTGACTAGCAAATCAACTGGAAGTCCCATATCTTTCTCGTTGATATCGTGTGTCTTTCCCGTCCGTTTTTGTGTGTGCTTTTCTTTATTCATTTTTTTTTTTGGGGGGGAGGGGGGATCGTTTGTTTGTATGTTTATCTTTTGTTTTTGTTTTGTTTTGTTCTGGTCGTTTTTTCTGGTTCATTTGTTTTTGTTTCTTTTGGTGGTTTGTTAGTTCTGGTTTTGCTAGTGATTTTTTTTGTTCCTGTTGTTTATATTTTATCTGATTTTATTTTGCTTAAGTACAATTTTGCTCGATATATCTACTGTAGTAACCCTATTCTATACCGTATTGAAAGATTTGACATTCCGTAATGTTGGTTGTCTTAAATGAATGATTTTTGGTTTATTTGGTAAATCCGTATGACGTTTAATAGTCTGAATATTTTTTGTGCAAATTTCCTTGGTCTCTAACTGCATGACTATCATCTTACCGGAGTAAATATTCTTGGTTCCAAATATTTTTTTTCTACGAGACGAGGCCAATTGTATTTTGAGGAATAAAATAGCCCGATGTTTAAATCAAGAAATTTAACGTGTTCCTCTTTAGTTGATGATGAATGGCCGTACATGTTTTTCTATGTAAGAATGCTCTTATTAATTGCAGTCTGAGCCTATCTACGTGTTTGCAGAAAACAAATATAAGATGTTGCATGGATTCTCACGTCGAAGCTGATCAAATTCATATTTTAACGATTTCCCTTCCAATTGACAACCAGTGCTTTCAAATAAGATTAAAGTGTATTGAAGATAAATTGAGTGCGCATGCTCCAATGCATTGTAGGAACATATTTGGAAGCGGGCCATGTCTTTCCTCATCGTTTTTTTTCTTTATTTCTTTATTATTATTTTTTTGGAATTTTTATTATATATACATATATATATATATATATATATATATATATATATATATATATATAGTTTTAATTTAATTCAGTTTCAAGATTTTATTTCAAGCCCACGCCTCATCTGATCAACGTACATAAAGTGAGATGTAAGAATAGTATTAGTAAAGAGGATAATATCGAGGCATAGTATGTGTACAGTTCTCCATTTTTTAGAAAGGTTCATTTAATATCAAATAGATAACCGTTCGTTCATCAGTTCATTCTTAGAACATGCATCACTCCGCATTAAAAGTTTGGGCATATTGTTGCCACTCTCTGTTAATCTCGCCTTGAAACTGGAGAATGAAGCTGATGCCGCCAGCATGGACTCTTATATTGACGCTGATTAACTTCAATGTTTTAACACGAGTCAAACTAAATAAACATTTTAACCGTTTCCTTCAAATAGAAAACCAGCACTGTCAAAGAAGATTAACGTCTACTGATGATAACGTTAGGGTGCATGTTACAATGCAATATATGATCATGCCTGTGAGCAGTCCATCTCCTCCTTTGTTGCACAGGGGCAACCAGCAGAATGGTTGTCATCATATTCTGGTCAATACGAACCCATTCATATTGACCGGCAAAATCATCGTCCACCGAAAATACTGATTAGGGTTAGAAGGGAACAAACAAAAATCGGCGCCCACCCCCCCCCCCCCCCCCCCACGCTGTTTTCCTGTTTCAAACCCCTTCTGTTGCCGGACGCGTATACTGTTTATACCAAAAGAGTTGTCACAATCCACTCTCTCGATCCCGGCTTAAAAATTGAGCAGTTGGACATATTTTATCCCAGTCAGACCACTTTATTCCTCGCAAGGCGTCTCGATTCCAAATGACCCACTCTTCGTTGAACGGAGGCGACCCTCCCCCCCCCCCCCCCCCCCCCAGCGTACAGACTGAAATTTCTCCTTCGCTTTAATTGGCTGCCGGTGAATATATTTGTGTTTTCGTTGACTTATTATTATATTTAGGTGTGTGCACAATTGAGCGATTAAAGTAAACTGGTTAGTAAACGAAAATACAAATTTATTCACTGGCGGCCCATCAGAACGAAGGAGAAATGTGAGTCCGTACGCACGGGTCACTTCCGTTCAACGAAGAGAGGTTCATTTGGATCGACACGCTTACCCTAATCAGTGTTTTGGGCCGGTGAGTAGGCCTATGAATGGGTTCGTATCGACCAGAATATGATGACAATCATTCTGCTGGTTGCCCGTGTGGTTTGTTGTGTCTGTAATACGGCGACGCTCGCGCCATGGCAAGCTAATGGACATGCGCAATGCAGTTCTCTTAGCTCTTGTTGGGTTACCGAATCAGTAAATGGCAAGTGATCACACTTTGACGAAAGTATCAAGTAGATTTGTAGCAATACGGGACTCGATTTATGCATGCATGGATGTGTATGTCATTATGACATGCTTTTTATGGATTTCTACATTGACACACATCAGTTCGTAATTACGCAATTGTACTAATTCATGGGTTCCAATGGGCCGAATGGTCAAGTGAAACAGGTTACCAAGAAAACCACCAAAGTATTCTGACGTCCACAACTTGATTCAGGCAGACATGTGAAGCTACTAATTTACTCATTGTATGTCAATATGATGTGCTTTGTATGTAGTTCTGCATTAGCACACATCAGTTCATAATTATGCTTATGTGCATCTTCAAGGTACCCAGTGGCAATGAAGGTGAAAGAGGTGTCCTGGGAAATCACCAAAGTATTCTCACGTCTGCAACTAAATGCATAAATCATGAACAGTGTAAAGATTTTTTTTTTTAGTTGTAATGTTACCATAATTAATCATTTTATCACCGGTTAACACGCCACAATGTTCACTGCAAATAAGCTAGCTACATGTGAGCAGGTCATGCAATCACATTATTCGTGAGAGTTTGGAGCAAGGCTATGTTTGAGCTTGCAAGGTTGATGGTTGCAACGGGTGAAACTATGGTAACGTCATCCTTGCCGGATTTTCATCTGAAATAAACGCTTCCTGTATGATCGGGTGGGCGGGAGGACTGAAATGATGGCATGCGCAATAGAGATAATATGCACATGGCTTCTTCCCGTACAGCTTATGTGGTAGGTCGCAACAGACCACACAAATACACATTTACAATCTTGCCAGAAAATGAGGTCCCATTTTTCCATTTGTGTATCCAGAGAAGAGCGGCTTAATCAAAGTCAGTCATTTGAATTGTCATAAAGGGTCTTTAGGCATCAGAGATTTGCAGGTTATTGCAAATTGCAGTTGCTGATGTGGGTGTTTCGTAAGAAAATTCCAATCGCACATATCACTGTTAGTTATTTTATCAAAGGCTTTTTATGGCCAGCCGATACGTGTTATATTTTCATCCGATGTTGAGTTATAATCATTTATGGTTTGTGATTGTAGTTTATATCCATTCAATTGTGCATGCGGCAGCGACACCGTAAAAATCCCACAAGTCATAGTAAATGGAGTTTTATTACCCGACAAGAACATCAAAACCAGGCTATGCCATCAAACTATAAATTGACTCTTACCCGACTTTGTTCACGGGGACTAGTAAATGGAAAACCAATGATGCATGGAATTCGCAGCAGTCGAGATAATGGGTACTGTCTTTATCTCTTTATTATCTACCCAGCCAAGCAAATGGAATACCTATTGCCCATAAGTAAGCAAGGCCATTTGAAAGTAGAAGTCAGATTTGCTCACCCACTGCTGATAACCGTAGACGTGCTGATCTATGCCTTTTTTTTTGCGTGAAGTCATCGAAGTGGACTATACTTGTAATGTGTACCTACAATTGATACTAAGGTCTGCGTTACCGAAACACTGTGACGAGACGCCATTAGTGCAATGTTTATCCTTGTAACAGACTTCCATATAAACTGAACCAACACCCAAGTCTGTTGATTGTGTGGGTCTCGTGGGTCTGTGTGGATCTTTTATGGGTCTCTTGTGGGTCTGTAAAAATTGTAAGTAGGAGTTCGTTTACACTCCGATGATTCTAGTCAAGAAAATGGGACAAAACAGAAAATAATGCTCTATTTGTGCAAAATTACAGCTACTTTATTTGTCCAGCCACCAGAATGATTTACATGGCTTGGAAGGAGTCAGTGACATAATCATAGTGATGTAGATCACTTCCTATCTTTTACGACTTAGCCGCTCAACTTTGGCCCCGTCTCAATTTAGTCAGAGAAGAGAAAGGGACATCTGGTAGGTTTTTGAACTGCATGGGGTCTTTTACCTTTTTCTCATTACATTCTCATAATTTCACATGTACAACTGTGCCAACAAGGCTCTTTTGTACAACTTTCAAAACATATTTATATATATCTAATGTATTTTTACCTGCTTTACCTGTTGAGGGTATCCATGCCTGAACAGCATTTTATTCTCAATATGGATTGCCAATAAAAACCACGAAACTTTGAAACCTTGTTTAATGGCAGGAGATGCGGCTTTTCCTTTCAATTTTGTGTCGGTTGTCATGATTACCCGGCAGGCAGAGCGGTAGTTACGTACGTGTGCTCGTTACGCTTCAGTGATACCCAAATGTGGCCTCCTTAACCCAAGTAAAAGAACCCCAGCTTCGTCTCTTTTAAAAAACGCAACCAGCAGCCCCTGATGCATTAAAACTACGCATGAAGGTTTCACTTAGCTGGATGATAAAACTACATAGTGAAATCGAACTAATTGAAGCGCCAGAAATCGGTCAGGTCAGCTGTGTGCTGCTGCTCACCTGGATTCAAAAGTTTTAACATGTTTAACATTGGATCAGTTAGGCACAAATGTCACAATAATTAATTTTTGTCACTTCGCAATTGCAATTGCTGCAACCTTTTCTTACATAGGACATCAGACTGCTTCGGGCATTGTTAAAGTGCACACTGATCCCACTGTCGTAAGTAATGTTCTGATCTATCTAAAGTATACTGGCTTTGGTTCAGCATTAATGTGACGAGAGAGAGAGAGAAAGACAGACAGAGACAGACATACCGGTAATAAGCAGCAATATATAGGGTGTTTCCAAAGTCTTCATACTTCTAGTCAACTTCTGCGATAGGAAACCGGTGCAGACGCTACGATCGAGCAGTGTCTTCAAAGGCCTCAACTGTCCTAAAACAATCAACTGTTCTAGATTTATAAATGCGGAAAGTAATGGAGAAATTATAACTCTAATTATGAAACTTTCCAATGCTTTCACAACAGGAAACGATAATCATGTATTTTCAATTTCGGGAAAATAAGATCCCCTAATAACACACGGTACCATGGTTTCCTCATTATATACATACATATATATATATATACATATATATATATACATATATATGTGTATATATATTATAAATATATATACATATATATGTGTATATATATATACATATATATGTGTATATATATTATAAATGTATATATACATATGTGTATATATACATATATATATATATATATATATATATATATATATATATATATATATATATATATATATATATATATATATATATATATATATATCCTTTTCACGAGGGAAGGATTTGGTCTTCACAGAAAAATGACGGGCAACACTACTACCATTATTATTCTTTGACAAGGACAACGATAATGACCGTGACAGCCACAGTGACATCTGTGGCAACAGTTGTAGTCGTTGTAAAACGTTGACATGTATCGTTTTCTAAAGTTTGTAATCCAGTTGTGGTATGGTCACTGTCACGAAATGACCCTCGGAAATACTCTGGAAATGTAGCAGAATCACGCTGAAATCCTCTGAACATAGTGTTAAAAGAGCAACATAAAAATAAATAAATAAATAAATAAATGAATGAATGAATGAATGAATGAATGAATGAATGAATAAATAAATAAATAAATAAATAAATAAATAAATAAATAAATAAATAAAAAGAATAAATAAAAAAAATAGTAATGAAAAAGGTAGGTGGAGGTTTAGCATGTTTAACCGAATCAGTGACAACTGCGACTTAAGTCAAACTACTAAAACGAACTACCCTGAATAGTTGTAATAAGGATGCTGAACTCATGTTCCTTGTAAAAAGAAGTTTCATTCAAGTACCAGCCTGCCTGTAGTTACATAAAATATATAGTTTAGGTCAACTTCTTTTCTCTGCGTGATTTAGCAAAAGTGATCGGAGGAAAACTGTTGACTCAGTTCAATATATGTCACTGAAAGAGTATGGGGACACACTTGGGAAATTATATGGTTATGGTGGAGATGAAGTGAACAAGTATGATAGCGTTGAATCTTCCAGTGGTCTCACTGATCGATCCTGGGAACAATGTGATCACAGTGCGTAAAGGGTCACACTGATCAATCTTGGGAACAATGTGGTCACTGTGGATACAGAGTCAAATGAATTATGTACACACCATGATCATGGCGGAAATATAGAGGCACTTCCCCGTTTCTCATCCTACAATGTTGCATAATTATAACTCAATGGTCGCTGTTCTAGTTTAAGCCTTGAAATATGATAGACATGAAGAGGTTGTACATGTTTTTCTGTATGCCTTCCCTTGAACCCCAATGAATTACCACACATTGTTTAAATGTATTCCAGAAACTCTATCGTAAGGAATAAAAATGTCTGAGCAAACAAAGTAACTGTGCGGATCTTTATTCTTTGTCAAATTTTAATCCTAGGAACTCCGTTGCAATGACTAGCCAACACTGATAAAATTTAACGACAACAGATTCGGCATTAAGGCGGCAGACTGAGGCAGCCAGCAGCAGTGGGCATTGGCCAGAGGGACAACGTTTATCAGCGGCACTGTCGCTGACTACCGCTGTCAAATTCAGGTAACCGCCGAAATCCAATAGCGTTAGTCGCCACTGGTGGCAGCACTGTTACAAGCAGAATCATATGACAGCAGTCCATGCCTTTACAATCATAAAGATCTCACATTAATACCTCAGGTCCAAATTAGCTTGTACCGTCGGTAGCCGCTAAGCGCCATGGTCATTTTTCGATGCACCTTGCGGCAGGTTAGGTCGTTTCAATATGGCAGCCATATTGCGCCATAGTTAAAGTACAGGGAAATGACATCTCAAAGTTGATCGTTATTTTCCAACGTACTACGGAAGTATTTACAAGCTACAATGACAGTCTACAATTGCAAAGTTCCTGACTGTAAGCCAGACACAAGAAAACTGGATAAATTGGATAAATACCCCTGGATGCAAGTTGTAGCTTTCCACAGTTTTCCTCCAAAGAAACATAGAAACGACAGGAGATGTTGAATATGGTGAAAAGACTAGAAGATTATGAACCACCAAGCAAATTTGACAGAATTGTTTCAAGACTTTTGTTGGGGGTAAAGGTCCGACACGAGAATACCCAGTGCCCACGTAATTTCCGTATAACAACTGGACGATTGCAGAAACGCAACGTACAACAAACCAATGGCATAACCGTGTGAGACTGCCGAGGATCGAGTGACCTACCCAGCAATGGAGAAAGGCCAGTTGTCAAGTAGAAAGCGGGGGTTCGATCGCTGCGTTGTAGCGGTAGCTCACAGTACTAGCTAATTTGGACCAAAGCAATCAAGTAAAAAAAACATTTTGGGATCATAAAGCTCCTAGTTATGCATTTTCCCCAACAGCTATACACTGGACAAAGAAACACTTTTTCTAGGAGGTGATGTCTTATGTGCAAAATAGTGAATTTTATTCGACAAAACAGAGATGAATATTGACTTTCTGCAGGTTATAGCCCAAGGTGCCTAGCTGATTAAAATGCAGGTAAAAAGTTGATGTGATTCTTTTCTTGACCCTGTTATAAGATCCAACTATTTCGTGGAAGACGACGTGGAAGCTTACCAAATCATATTCTTCACATGTTAATCTACCTTTCATGAGAGGCCACCTGTCTTATAAGAACACTGTTAGTGGTAATGGAGTAGACCCTCGTGGCAGAAACTATTGTATTGTGATCATATCCTTGTCAAAACTAATCAGACAACTCACCACGTTCAACTATTTTTAACCATTTTTGGTACCTGCTATAGAGATATTATGAAAGACCAGTTAATTTTTATTTTTTTCCAATGAATTTCATTGTTACTTTGACTAGCGTGCAAATCAACTACTATATGCAAGAACTTGTGACGAATACAAGGGCTGGTCTTAAATACCAGAATCCATACAGAGTCCCTGTGTTAAGGAACCACACTAATGAAAGGCCACCGGTCTTGAGTTGCTATGTATTCAGGTATACTTTTCAATGCCTTCTATGATTACAAAAGGTCACCTCTACTAGGAAACTGCAATCTGGTCACGCATAAGGGTTGCCTTTGTTTAATATTTTTTTTTGAAGGGGGGGGGGATCGACAGCAGTACAGTACATGTAGTTCATATCTAGACAGATCCCCCTTATGACCAAGTTAAAGTGGTCGTATAGGATAGGTGGTCTATCGTGACGAGTGAATTCACATGGTAAAAATATTGTTTGGGATCCCACAAAGTAGTCTTTCAAAGGATAAAAGTCTCTTAATGGTGATGTCCCCTTTACAGTGGTTCCTGCCCGGAGAGACCTTTCTTACTACCAGTTAAAAATGGTCTGATGTACAGATGGTCTCACATGACAGGTACATTAACATACAACAGGAATTGAGGATGGGTCAGGCAAAAAGGAGGTTTCTTAAGCAAATATTAATTTACACTAATCCTTGCTGGAGCACCCACCCGTATTACCAAGGTAACATCAGTCTTTTGAGACAGGCGGCCTCTCATGACAGGTAAATGTTAATCGTAAGAACAGCAAAGTGGTCGCTCAAGAAAGGGAGGTCTCTTATGGCAGATTTTATGCAATATTAGTCTTCGCCTCGAGAGACCACTCTCATTGCCAAGTTCAATGGTTCCATAAAACAGTTGGTCTCCCATAACAGCTAAATTAACATGGTAAAACGAGGATTTCGGATTAGTTAAAGTGGTATCTCAAAAGTGGGTCTTAGGAGACCACAATCTCTTGAGAGATCACTTTGCTGCACCGTAGTACCTGTCTTGAGAGATCCCTCCAATGACAGACTGCTGTTGCTCTCTTAGAATACTAAGCTATTTTTTCCATGTTATTGTGTTTCCAATGAAAGCCCTCCTGCTTTGAGAGACCACATTTTGACTTACACAAGGGGTGGTCTCTCAAACGAACGGCCAGTGTATCTCAAAACGATGATCTCTCATAACCGGTAAAGTAGCAAGAGTTGGAACAGGACAAAGAGGCAGGTCTTTTATAGTAGATAGTGTGTGTATATTATATTATAGTTGTACCTGTCTTATGTGGCCAATGAGTGGCTTTTCAACACAGGTGATTTTTTATGAATATCAGTTGACATTAGGTGAATTTACTTGGCTATATACTTTTATATATATATATATATATATATATATATATATATATATATATATATATATATATATATATATATATATATATATATATATATACATATATATCTTGTGCTAGCTACAGAGTCCACCTGTCATAACAGACCATGCATTGCAACAACGCATACCCTTAGCCTCCCTTTTGGGCAGTAATGATTGTATTAACAAATTATTTTACATTCTCAGACAGAAAACATGACATTATAGTGTTGCATATCAAACAAACTGAACTTGTTCTTATATAAACAAGATGAAATGTACCAGGTGGAAGTTCTGTCTTGGTAATCAAAGATGATCATGCTCATTATTCCACCGTAAGTATACTAATAAAGCACAAGCCATGTTCTCTTCTTGAACCAAGAGCCACCTGGTGGCCAACCTTGGGGGCTGACTAACCCTATTGGCACCTTTTTGGAGCTCAGCGGCAGACAGCGTTACTTTGCCGTAAACGGCGTTTATAGCCAGTGGCAGACTGCGTTAGCCAGCAGCAGGGATATTAGTAGTACAATATATCCCAGAAGACTAATCCCTGTAACTGACTGTTCTGCCATTTTGAGCTGGCAAGGTGGACCACTGTACCACACACACACATACTATCTATCTATCTATCTATCTATCTATCTATCTATCTATCTATCTATCTATCTATCTATCTATCTATCTATCTATCTATATATATATATATATATATATATATATATATATATATATATATATATATATATATATATACTCAATTGTCGCTTTGAATACCATATCTGGATAATAGGAATACCTCTGAAGTAGGGACATTTTTTCCAGAACCTAGTGTGTGTTTTTGATCACACGTCAATATCTTCTTCTGAACCAAAGTAAAATTAGTCAGAAAATAGGTGTGAGTGTCACAAACAATTTGCTCGAAATACATGTCCGAATCTTTGAACTGCATACGATTTCTACAAAAATAGAGTACTCAATTCACAAGAGGAAGCATATATTTTAACATGTATTTTAATTCATCTGTTATCTAATTTTTAAAAAAAATGAAGGTCATTCATTACAGCCAGCCCAAAATGTAAATTTTGCTGCGAGAATTCCCTTTGTTCTAAATCTCTCTTATTGAGCCAACGTATCAGTATGAGTAATTAGTCATCGGTAAATCATTTCGAACTTTTGAAACGTTCACCCATTCTCAAATTTTGTGCGATGAGCAGAAGCAGATTAAACATATTCTTTGTTTTGTTTTGACAAAGAGTATTACTACACCTGTCATTTGCATTATAGCGCTATCCACCTTTTAGACATTTATACACGCTCAAAATAGTGCACTATGAAATTACAGCCAGTGAAATTAAAAACCACCTTTTGTCACTTTTTGTCACTTTACTAGTGCAAGTTGAAGACCACATTTGCAATTGCCTAGTTGCGCATTCCAATATCTGTAATTGTGAAAATTTGGTATAATTAAACCTATATAATTTGCTGCAAAACTATGATACCTAGATGTACCATCCTCACTTTGCATTTTAGGTTTGTTCATCATTTATGTTTTGTAGAGCTAAACTCTTAGACAACACTGAACCTAGAATCTTGTAACAGTGTGTGGCCCTATCAGTGAAGTTGAAATAATACAAATAAGGAGAAACAACGTCAGACTTGTACATATTCGTGATCGACACACATCCGGCCATGATCTAACATCAGCAGTCGATGACATGTATATGGACATCACCAGGATTTGTTGGATTTTATCGCGATTGTGGAAGAGGTTAAAATATGGGACGCCACCTATACCCTGACAGGAATTGTGAGCCAAAATGTGTTGAATGATATTAACATCAATATCGCAAAAAGTAATTGAAAAAGACATGCTATCGGATATACAAACCGTGACCAGTGCCAATATGCTACGTTGTGTCAGTGACCTTGGATTGTTTCGGTTAGTTTCTCACGCCTTAAAGTTGAAAGTGGCGATTTGGTAATGGTAATACGTAGCTTGGCCATCATATTTAATTTTGATAATTTAATAACAATCTTATTCCTATTCTTTCAAATTTGTCACGAGAGCAATCAGACAAATTCATAGCCGGGGATTTCAATTAGATTTAAGGACAGCTAAGGCACGCACACACAAAAACCACTTTAATCGATATTAGCTCAAGGTTATTTGTTTAGGCTGACAAAACATATATGTGTGTGATCGTTATACTCCAAAAAAATTCATATATCCCGTGTTTGGGTGTCGGTGATGTTAATTGTTGAATAAGTAGTTGAAAGTTGACCGCAAACCATGGACCCTATAAATGTTGACATGAGTCACTAACCATTTATGCTAAAATCATAATTACACTTACATCTTTAAACTGACATATTGGCAACAAAAGGTGATCCTTAAAAATTTTATGTTCACCTTAGTTTCTCTGTTATTCATCCTCAAAATTTGACACTTAAAATCTTCCCTTTGGTTTCCAGGATGTTCATTTTCTTCACTTCATAGAAAAAGAACGAAGCACCCTTTTGAAAATCGCTGAATCGCTTTTACAATTCAGACATTACAAAATCAATGTCCGTTGACCAGAATAAATTTCACCCAGTCATATTCTTGGTATTACCATCCCTAGGTGAGGTTCTCATCCTATCATCCTTTCTGAAAAACGAGCTCCAAAGGCTTTTGATGTGGAACATTTGACTCTAAAAAATGCCATTTGCTCAAGTTAAGCTGATATTTGTACAAAAAGGAGTACAAGTCCGTGAACATTTGTTGAGGTTGTCAAACAATTATTGGCCAATGACATGAATAAGAGAGCATTTGAAGCACTGAATGAATTCATCAGCAATCTGTTTAACGGCGACAACAGAAATCTGGTTTCAAAGCGTCACTTCATGAAGGCGGGCATTCGGACCCCACTGACCTCAAGCCAGGCAACCAGTTAAGCATCAGCTGGGTTTGCAAACAGATCAAAGATGGCTCACTGGGGCAGTTGTTTTTTTCTATTTTGCTGACCTGTTTTGTCGTTGACGGTTTTTCTTCAACAGCTTTTGTCTTGCAAGTGGCTTGCAGACTTTTTGCAGGATAGATCAATCTGTCCGGTTGAAATTCCATTGGAAAGGTTAATGACTGTGTCACTTTATAGCGGCACAGATTTGCTTTTCTGTTCATGCATTGATTGACAGTTGTTTTATTTTTGGTACCGTAAAGACCAAATGTTTGTCGTACGGAGTGGATTAGTATGTTAACCGACCAGCTTTTAAATTGTAAATAACACTAATATTCTTCGGATTAGTATATCCGATGATCTTTCAGTTAAATTCCATCCAGAAATTCGTATCAATAATTGCAGGTGGTTTTTATATAATTTATCAGTAGTTGGTTTAAAATTTCATGAGTTGTCCCGATGAGTACATCTTATTTCTAGAAAACTGTCAGTGTTACATATTGGATTGCTGTTGTAGCGTACTGCCACTTGAGGGTGCCCACGTTGAGCAACTAGGCTCTTTTCAAGGTGGCCCGTTAAAACAATGCTTGGGTTTAAGTAAAAAATCCCGCAAATCTAGATTACTCCAGGCTATGAATATCCTGGCAGTTGCAAATGTTCTGCAAGAACAGAAGATTCCATTGTTTTCACACATGTTAGTCTTGACAGTCTTGGCGGTGACCTTTCTACTCATTTTTCTGCTAAATATTTGAATGAGGACTTCCTTCATGGGTATCTTACGCCAGCAAGTTGTGTCTTCTGGCTTTTCCCCTTTAGATGTAATTTTGTACTATGCCAAACCATTTGATGCTCAACCTGAAGACAGTGGATTCTATTTGGGCCTTACTTTGTAACGAAAATTGTCTTAAATTTTATAGTGATGAACACTTGCTTGTGTCGCTGCTTCTTTGTGCTTTTTAAGCAGCCTGAAAGATTCTTCGCAGACGCGTAGCTGTTCGGGCTTGGAGCGTGGGACCACTGAGGTACTATACAGACCTTCATGGTTGGACTGGCTACATCGCCCGTTAATAGTCTGTGGCTGGCCGGGTGTTGTCTTGCTTAGGTGGGGCGGCCTATGGCCGCCCGTGGCAGGGGCACTAGTAACGGGTCAGGTTGTCCCCCATCCCCCAACCTCTTCATCCCGTTTTTAGGGATAGTGCTTTATTGTGTGTAATCATATCTGTTTGCTTTACTTAGTTAGATTGTCACAATTTTGTAATAATTTTCTCAATGGGTTTTAATTCTCTTTCCAACCAGATCTGGTTAAAAATGTTTTTATTTAGCAATAAGAAGCAGGACGGGGCCCGAAAGAAAGGACAAGGAACAGGTCAGACGAAACATCACAATCTCCTGATGCGCGACCATGAGGGGGTAACATAATGAAGAAGTGGGACGACACAAAACAAGACAGATAGTGGGGCGTCGTAGTTCAGGGAAAATTGTACCTGTTACAAACTTGTTTATTACTAGGTTTATATGTGTTAATTTTGAGGTACAAATATGCCAGACCTTTTGATAACAGCCATGAATATCTTGATATTATTTCCAGTTTGCAAAGTTCGTGTACATATAAATCTGTGTTGATATCAAAAGGGGCAAAATTAGAAATAACTGCATGAAGGCGGTCTCTGTGAACGATGTATAATAGACAAGCAAAATATAATGCGAGACATTTTCAATGCCTTGACCACAAGAACACATACAAGAGCCTTTGATACATATTTTATGTAGATAAGCGTTCCGCTGGCTTCAACTGCGCATGAAGAATACTATCTATGCATAAGTTCACCATGCGGGGAAACCCCAGCGGAGATTCCGATGTCAGAGACAAGCGCGCAGCAGCAGGGTCCAAGTTCGGCGTACCAATCCGGACATGCGCAGTCCTGTCCATTCTGGCCCACGAGGAGTATGTGCAAATCCGATGCAGGGGTACCAAAATCCGATGCAGAGGTACCGGGTCCGATGCAGGGGTACAGAAGTTAGAAAATATCTGTTTTACAGTTAATAACTTATGTTTAAAGTATATGGGTGCTTAGGTGTATATAACGACCAGCTACCTTCAGGCAGACTGAAATATTAAGTTCTTTTTGTGTAGTTTTGTTCGACACCTGAACGATCCTCAGGCAGCTTCGCATGGGTATTTCTTTTGCCGACCAGGATTGATTTATTTTAATGAAAATAACAAATATTTACTTTTAAAATACATGGGATTCTGAAATGAGTATGCATTTCTTGCTTATGTATGAATAGAGCTCACTTTGAAAGTCGTGTGTTGATAGCAAACCGGGCATTAAAATTGTTATAACAGTTTTTTTCTGCTTCTTTCCTCCTGCCAATATTTATATGATTGTGTATTAGGATTTGCAGATATAAGCCATTTCAAAATTTTAGACTTTTATTTTACTTTCACACTTTCACTTTGAGTTCAATGGCAATGCACTCAATATAGAAAAGAGCTCTATCAAACTCCTGATTGGATTTATTGTTACTAATGAGGTCAACAATGTCCATATTTCAAATATGGTGTATCAAGTTTGAAAGCATTCTTGTTTAATTGGTCCCCCAATCTAATCTATTATGCTATGTTCATTTCCAAACAGGTAATTAATTTATAACATTTTATTATTCAGTTTCTAAGAAAGTTGCAAATCTAGACGTTCATCTATAAATCATACTATTCAAAATATGTGTTGCCAATTTTAAATGGTATTTCAAAATTTATTTTTGAATGAAACATTGGCATTTCTCTGCAAACACTTACGGAAGGACCACTAATGAAGCAATTAGGGAATTTCTATATGTATTGCGGGCAAATCGGCCGTCTGTTATTCTCAAGTCTAGTAAAACTTCAGTGACAAGAGCTGACTTGTAAAGGCAAAAATTACTGACATTTTGGTGTCTATGTAAAATCAGAGAAACGCGAACTTGGTAAGGGCAATGCTTATAAATTATCTGTTTCTCATGTCCTGACCGACCTTAAAAATTGCTCCTGGCCGTAAAATCAAAAGAGTTTTTTATTTTCTACTGACCCTGTGACATTGAAACAGGTAAAAAAAAAAAAAGCCTCTACAATAAATGGTTTAGTGTATAGCATCATTGGCTTTGAGATTTTTCTTAATGATACTGATTATAAATAAACTTTGGCGATCCGCCATCATGCATTATCGTGACTACTTTTGAGAAGGTGCACAGCGCACCATCTGGTAGCAAACAATCAGCCCGCATGCCTCGCTTTCGTAATGGGACAACTGCCGGGGTTTTCCCGCTTGGTGAACTTATGCATAGACCGTATTGAAAGATATCGATTTCCTTCGATTAAAAGAGATAAGTACTTCACAAGACGACGTGGGTGGTGACTAGTTTAGAATTAAATTGAGACACTGTTGGAGTATTTCGAAAATCAAGAAGCAATAAGTTTCATAGTCGTGTAGCAGATTGGAAAAAAGATTTTGCAAAGAGATCTGTCCTAGCCCTAAAATGAGGTAAGTCAAGACAGCTACGAGTATGTGGATGTTCGGTGTTTCTGCTGTTGGAATATTTGGTATCAAATTTCGCAAGGAATCAAGGGTAAGGTTATTCACTATTTTGTACATAAGAATCTGTTTATTTCTTTCTCTTCTCTGAGCCAAAGTTTCCCAACCAATTTCCGCGTGGAGTTTGACACTTGCAACAGTACACACTGCACCTGTAACGGTGCGGGCGGCAGCCAGTTAAACGTTTTCCAGTAATTGTGCATCTGTCTGTGAGCATCCGTCTTGACCGCATTGCCATATTCCAGAACAGGTCTAATTGGAATTTTTGAATACCAACCAGATTTCTGTATCGCTATTTTGTACGTTTATTCTGTGTTCACGTTGATGCTTATTTCGATGTGTTTATCTGTGCTTTTATTTCCCCATCCTTGGGGGATGAATAAAATATTATTCTGTACATGGGGATTGTTGATTAAAGTTCCAGTCCTTTTGCGCCTGTCTTTGGTATGCAGGACCATCGCGTCACCATCTTTGATGGAGCATTGTGTGACGATTTCCGCTGCTCCTGAACACATAATGTTTTCGTTTAAAAACTTCAAAACAAGCAGGATAACCATAGAGTAAACCACTAACGCCGTGATATATTTGCGTCATTTCCTTGTCCACAAATATGGTTTCGGCATGCCCCCTGATTTGGGCGACGCCGCCATGATACCAGGGCCAGTTTTGGGCCGTTGTTAGACCTACTCAGTACACGACAGTTCGTCGAAAAGTTAATATAAATTTTGCATTACAGTTCTTGAAAAATACTAAAAAGTTTATCCCAAATAAGTGTTTCTCATGTGAAGAAGTTGATAAATTGTTCCAGGGAATCTAAATTTGCTGCTACAGAGATTTCCAGCCGGACAGCACTATAATCGTTTGCTTCAGGTCATTTAACATTGCAAAAGTGCCCGTGCCAAGGAAAACTAGTCGTTTTTACCAGGTGGGGACTGGGATCGGTAATTGCAGGTACTACTGTGCCGTTATTATACAATGCAGAACCTGCCGGGGTTTATCAAAGAGATTAAAAGTAAGAACATGTTCATGAATGAGGTGAAATCATTCCTAATACAGAATCAGAATCTTTATTAACCCCTAAGGGCCAACAGTTACAGAAAAATTACAAAAGATGGAGGTGCCCTCCATCGGGACATACAAAGACTACAAATATTACAATCACATGCATGACTGCCATGAGATGGGAGTACTGGACAGAGACCGCTTTATATATTTACAATTTGAGTTTCTTAGTGTTACAAACATTTTGCCTTTGGTGCTTTTATTTATTTATATATTAATTTATTGAAAAATTAGATCGATCTTTTAATTTTATAAATGATTAAAGCATTTCAGCTACAAACCTGTGCAAAGCAACTTGATATTTTTCTGATGTCATATTTGCTATTTTCATGTTGTGGTCCACCATGGAAATAAGCCAAGGCAAGATTCCCTGGGCAATAGCTGCTCCCATTTTATGAATCATAGTTTGGTGTGTTTTCAGCAATTATGTTGCACAATGCTGGCATATGTGTGAATAAACTGGTATCAATAAATCAACATTCATTGATAATAGCTGAGTACATTTAAGCCTAGTGATTATCTTAATGTTTTTTCCTCTTTTAGTATTTTTTTGCTAATTTCTACCAGATTTTTGTACAATCTGAGGGAAAATGGCCAAATCAATACAATAGTGACTAAAATGTGATTTCGTCAACCATGTCAAGGCAAGATTTTCCACTCGAAACTCCCCAGAATGCACCATATTGCACGCTCAAATTCGAAATTTTTCGCAGAAGGGGATGGGAATGCCCCAGACCCTGATAGCATGCCTTCGGGCACTAGCTTTGGTCTTTTGGGCCACATATGTTTCATGCGGGCCACTAAAAAAAGTAAAAAGTATGTACTCTTTGACCACTTGGGTCTCTGAGTTTCTAGCTGTGGCCTGAGTCGATCAATATTTATTTTGGAAGGGCGGCTTAAAAGTACATTTACCTTTTTTTTAGGGTTGGGCCTTTTCAGTATGGTCTGTCAGGTTACTGGAACCACACATATATTTTTGTTAGGCCTGCGGTAACTTGGACATTTGTTGAAACATGTTTAAAATGGATGTTCCTTCCCCTTTTACACATTGCCTTTTTTTAGGTCAGTGTAATTTGTTACCTGGCCACTGCCAGAAGCACTTGTTACTGAACTAAAAAAGCAGTGTCTTTCAATGACTTCATCATGACGTCAACATCAATCCAAACACAAATTGTAATAATCTTGTAAATTTAATCTCCCTTGCGATGGTAGGGTACCCTCTGTGTTGCCATGGAGGAAGAAACTATTTTGTTCTTCCTCCATGGTGCTGCTTTGTGCCTTTGCCGTCATTTTTTTTTTTTTTTGTTTTTTTTTTTTTGTTTTTGCATAACCGTGTTCAGTGGCAAGCCGACAGAACTACCTCCATTGAACCTTTCTTGTTAAGAATTGGTATTTGGTAGAGTGGATATGTGCGTTTCCCATTTCAGCTAGGCGACTGGTGCCAAAGGTTGCAAGTTCGAGTCTCTCTCGTTCCGAACATAGAATAAACAACTCAAATGAAAAATTCAAGCAAGTTTATTGCACCGTTTTTTAATTTTTTTAGTCTTTTATTTCCAAAATGATTATATGGCATTATACAGTCACGGTAGCTGCATCATTTTTTTTTTGCCTTACAAAAATGTAATTTCAGAGACCCATTAAGCTTAGGCTTTACATATAAATATATTAGTAACGCAGATAATATATGAGAAGAAAAAAGGATACCATACTGTAATTAAGGGTTTACATAATAACAGTATATGATAACATCAGTAGAAATTTGATTGAGTAATATCTATGTAAAACTGGGTCCACTTTTTCTTATGCACATTGTTAACCTTTTCTTGTACAATATTTTATTCTGTTTGTTTAATTTGATCAACATAAATGTTGAAAAGTTTCACATCTGGTAAAGTGTTATTGTATTTGCATGTGAATATGTACCACGTTTCTAATAAGAATTTCAAGCTTAATGTTTGTTTTGATGTCGAGCTTTCCAAAAATAGTTTATTTGATCCAACCCAATAGTACATCTGCAAAGAAGCTAATTCCAAAATTCAGTTGTTATTCTACAGTCCCAAAATAAAAGCTTCACAGTTTCGACCTGTACCTTACAGAAACTACACTTTTTAGAGTTTTATATTTTGCACTCGAATAAACAGTTGTTTGTTAATATACATTTGTGCAAAAATTTATATTGAGATTCTCTTAGGGCTGTTGATATATTTGAATGATAGATGATTTCAAAACATTCCAACCAATCATTTCCATCCACAGATATATTTAGTTTTTGTTGCCACTTATCAATTTTTGAGGTTTGCTTTCCAGTTACTGAGTATATAGTTGTGGAATATGACACTTTGAAAACCTTATTTTTTTTCGTTCATTATCTTCACATATCTACTTATTGTGGTCTGAATAGCACACAGTTTTTGGAGGATTTTTCTGAGAATGATCTCACTATTTTCTGCTTCCACTATGTTGGAATTGAGCCTAAAACTCCATATTACGTTCAGATATTATCATTTAAATTGTTTTATTGTAACGTACAAGAAAACACAATACAAAATTTATAAGATCCCAGACAGAAATAGTCCGCAGCTAAAAAACAATTTAAGTAGCAAAACAAGTTTCCCAAATTCCAAAAAGATATTCGAAAAACTTGGGATGCTATAAAAGCAATTCTTAACTGTAAAAACAACAACAACAACAACAACAACAACAACAAAAATAAATAAATAAGTAAATAAATAAATAAGTAAGTAAGTAAATGGATGGATGGATAGATAGATAGATAGATAAATAAATAAATAAATAAATAAATAAATAAATAAATAAACGTTCTACTGAATTCTTTAAAATGATATCGTACATGTATCTAATGACACATAAATTCCTGAACGTTTTAATATTTTTTTTTACAAATATAGGACGCACTCTAACCGGAAATATCAACTCTGCAGCCGTACCATACTTTACAACGAACCCTAGAAACACTTCAAAGCATACATTTTCCTTTGATCAGGTCTTGGCTAATGATATCTCCAAATTTATGCAAAATTTTAAGTCTAAAGCAAGCACTGGGTACGTTGGCTTTAAAAGTAAACCAGTCGCTGAACACGGGAAATTTCCAAGAGAAACTAAAAGTGGCCAAGGTGTTACCGATTTTAAGAAAGTATGATAATACTTATCTAGATAACTATAGGATTGTTTCCTTTCTGTCCATTTTTCGCAAATTTTTGAAACAGTAGTTTATCATCAACTCAACTCTCAATTTATTTCACATCATTTATTCTACATGGTACTCCACTAAATTGGTCTGAGAGTCATTTAAAGGATCAAAGTTCTTATATTCAAGTGACATACCTTAAAGCAAACTGTTACGCAGTTGTCCGGAGTACTGCAGGGTTCCATTTTAGGTCCCATTCTGTTTATAATCTACATTAATGACTTGCCATGGGCATCATGTTCCGGTACTGCAGGGTTCTACTTTAAGACCCACTCTGTTTATAATCTACATGAATGACTTGCCTTGGCCATCACCAAATTTAGTTCAATTCTTTTTATGCCAACTACACAGCTCTCTCAAATTCTCTTGGTTCTTTCAATTTGAATGCGACAGATACTAACGGTGTTCCAGAAGAAAACAACATAAATTCTGGACTAAGTACAGTGCATGATTGGCTAGTGGCTTATAAACTTTCCAAAAACTTAAAAGAATTAAAGACTATATCTATGATATTCCATTATCCGTAGCGTAAACTTAGCATACAGCTAAATCTTCAAATCGCAAATAGAAACCGATGAGTTGGATTTTCTGAGTCTGAGAGTTCAATTAATTTAAACTGGCATGTACACAGAAATGAAATAGCGAACAAATTCTTTATGATTATAGGGTTACTGAAAAGCCTTCAAAAATATATACCAGCAACCGGCCTTTTACTAATGTACAACTCACTTTTTTGCCACATCTGTTCTACGGCATTTTTGCTTGAAGATACTCCTGTGGTCATATAGTCAGAAGAAAGCCATCCGTTTAATGTGAACCATACAGCAAAAGTTTCTTTATTCACAAAGATAGTTTACCGTTTCATTGAAAGGAAGTGCCAGCAGTGGAGCAACGGCAGAGGTATAGTATTTTGATGGGTGTGTGTCATCCTTTTTTCACAAATACGAATTTAGGTCAGAAAGTAGTATAATTCGATGTGACGGTATGACACAAAGGATCAAGCAATAAACTGGGGGAGCCGATCCTTTCTGCCTTTTCAATTTTTTGTTTGTAGAATTCAGAACAAAATATTCAATGATTCTGCCATTGTTTACCATATAATAAACACTCCCAATATATATATATATATATATATATATATATATATATATATATATATATATATATATATATATATATATATATATATATATATATATATATATATATATATATTCCTGAAGCGAGAGATTACATGTACATGCGGCACTATTTTCCAAGAGAGAGACCGAGGTAGAGTGTGTGTCAGTATTCTGCTATAATGATTCTGTAAGCTGTTAAGTCTATCTTTTGGTTAGTGAAAGGGTGATTTCAAAGCGCCAGTACTTTATGAACCCACATATCGTGGAACAATATAGTATTTTCAGCATATATGTGTCGTTATCTCTGTCATTCATATGCTTTTGGCCTATATTATACAGAAAGTATATGTTTCATGCTCAGACGGCACGGTAATGGGCAATGAGCAGTCAGGTTAACTGAACCAATATATATTTTCGTGTAATTCACTTTTCGCCATATATATTAATATTGAGTAACAAAGAACAATCAGAAAACATAGCGCACACAGTGGCATAGGCAAAAACGACATTGACATTTTTTCAAACCATTAAATACTAAAAAAAAATAATTCGAAGGAACCAATTTGTGTGACTGATTGATTTATTCCAGCCAAATGGATTAGTCCAAACTAGACGATGGAAGCAGTATACCTGAGACTTCAAATCATTCTCTTAAAATGATAATAATAGCATTCTCCACATGTAAAGCTGCTACTAAATAACAAGAAAATGAAGCGTGCTCTATGTATGATACACCGTGTCTTTAAAAAAGATATCCATTTGCTTTCAAAGCTAAAATCAATTTGCTATTCTGTATTGCTGCAGTAATTTTCATGGTAACACTACGGCAGCAAATTTTTTCCAGGCTAGATGTAATATTTTAAGAAATTGCTTTCCAGCCTGCAAAAATTACAACACACAAATCGTCAGACAAGTTCACCCGTAGGTTCTATAACTGAAGTCTAACCACAGAAAGGCCGAAAAGTATAACTAATGAAGACATAAATTATTTCTACACAAAATTTATATTTTTTATAGCAGCTATATTCTATATTTTAGAATAACAACCATTGAGTCATACAACACATAATTATATGATCAAAATCATTGCAAGTACAACATTATGAACTAAGTATCAATAGAAGAATAAAAACATAAAATTTAAAATGTTCTTGTTTAAAATATGCTTTGAAGAAAATAAAGATGTATATTTTGCAAGTAATTGCTACTACTTCACAGACATGCAGGTACTGCACGGATAGGTTAGGTGTTAGGTGCTACTAACATACAGTGATTTTATAACCGTACAGAAATCAATTAGTTACGGGAAGTAAAATGAAAGAAAAAAATATGAAAAAAGGGGTCCGAAATATTTTATTATTTTTCAGATATTGTGAACGCACAAAGCCCATTCCCATGAATAATGTTTATGTAAATGCTGCAATTAATGTAGAAAAGGTTCTTCTCAGTTTGCAGGAAGACCACCTTCTACAGTATCCAGACAATTATGCTTATAACTATGACTAAGAAATTAGGTTTTTGATATGTTGTGAAGTAAAGGCAAATACGCATTTTATTTGAAGAGCAAGATTAAACTATAGGGCAGACACACAGACAGAGAGGCACACACATATACATAAATAGATAGGAATATGTATATATACATATATATATATATATATATATATATATATATATATATATATATATATATATATATATATAAGCATACAGAGAGCCAGAAAGACAGAAGGAAAGAAAAAGATAACAGAAAAAACTACATCTTTATCATTCCTATAAATACCTGTTTTCTAACAAGCATTTAAGATCCTAAGTGATGTTCTGTGGCAGAACGAAAGTACAAAGTGTGATTCAAGGTTAGTTCATGGAATTTCTGCCTTTGCATACGTACACATAATCCCGAAAGTAGCTTAAGCTTTCACAGAATGTATCCAAATCTCTCTCCATGTGTGTATATATATATATATATATATATATATATATATATATATATATATATATATATATATATATATATATATATATATATATATGTATATATATATATATATACACGCTTAATTCACCGAAGCGGGGGGTGGGGGCGGGGAATTTTCTGTTAGTTTTGCAATAATAAATGCGGACGAAGTGCAGTAGGGGTGAGTTTAACTGACATATGGAGACTGTTGAAACATTTAAAAGACACGCAAGTATGATTGTAAATGTGAAATATAACACATTAACTATATTAACAAATGAGCATGACAAAGAATAAAAATGTGTTGTTTTCAAACAACAAACGTAGTCATTGCTTGTAAACATCATAACGTATAACAAACTGAATATTGACTTTCTGTTGTTATGAAAATTAAAAGTTTATAACGAACATAAATGAAGTAATTTAAGAGTCCATAGAATACTCTGCATGTATAAAAAATATATTTAAGGAAGTGTTGCTATTTGTACGGGTACTTGCAATGACTGATGCGGGCTTTTTTTCGACATATGTGTATTACATTAGCATATACAGGCTGCTTATACAGTATATGACTTTTTGAATACTGGAGAGAAAGGTCCCTTTTATTCAAGCACACACCCGCACACTGCTCACCCGAAATACAGGAAACACGATCACATGATTATGTAAAAATAGAATCGGGTGTTTCTACTGACCATGAAAAGGACCTTTATCTCAAGTACTATGTGATTCACGCGCAAAGTGTAAAATAACGCTAGAACTATGAATCTCTTTATAAACACAATTATATTTAACCAATGAGAGAATAGCATATTCGACAGATCCATATGATTGACTGAAATACCATATAAATAGGTTGGATGGTGGTACATACGCTACGATTCAACTTTAAACATAAGATGTACGGCATACCTCAGTACAAGTTTCACAATTATTTTCACATATAACTTTTTTCACCGAAAATGAGAAATCCATGAATGTAAATAAAACCCAATACTTACAAACTGTGGGCTCTCCAGCCGACTCAGTGGATTTATCTGTAAATTACAACTTCAAGGCGGCAAATTAATGTGAGATCAGCACATCTGCACTCTCCGAGATCCTCGGATCATCTGACTAATTTGGCGGAATTACCCCCGTATGTTTTAGCTTGTGCACAAGGTACATAAGTCAACACATGGTTAGGGATTTATATACCCCTCACTTGTCCCGCTATTTGAATGACTGGTAGCGGTGCCATCTTGAAACCATCCTGAGGACAACTAAAATATGTAAAGTTAGAATTAACTTACTTTGTGCGTATGAAAACAAAGTAACAATATCTCCAGTAAAATTCGCTCGAAATATCCCAGCTTACCTAAGTACACTGAGTTGTTTGTCGAGGAAATGGTACCTAGGTGCTACTCAATAGCTGTAAATGGAGAACCGGTAGCCGGTGTTGATATAGGTTTGATGCCGAAGGCTGGGTGTAGATACGAGGAATAGTATCAGCGGTCAAGTGCTCATAGAGGTACATGTATAGGAAGGCAGACGAACGATCGTCCACTTTCGATCAAAATGCAGATTTTGGAAGTATGGAAAGGCGACAAGATTGTCCACTTAGGATAAAGAAATAGTATCAACGGTAAAGTGCCCACAAAAGTACATTTATAGAAGGCAGACGACAAGATCATCCACTTTTGATCAAAATGCAGATTTTGGAAGCATGTAAAGGCGACAAGATCGTCCACTTTTGATCAAAATGCAAATTTTATAAGCATGTAAGGGCTATAAAATTAGATACAGGAAAAAAATTGAATCTCTTCAATGAAATTTATGAGTACATTCCAAACTTTCCACCCATTATAGCAAATCACATAAGGGTTTCCTTCACGGCAGTCGTTGCAATATCCTTATGTATATTTTGTTTAAATAAAACCTTCGGCTTGAATATCTTACAATGATGCACTCCCTTCTGCTTTAGATTCGAGCTGTTCATCCATTTTCTATCACACAACCTAAACCAAAGGCCGGACAGAATTCTTGCCACATGGTATTAATAATTACATGGATATTTTATTATAACGCAACAAAGATTGATATACTCCTACTAAAGAACGACATTTCACCTTAGAAAATATTTAACCTTATGTGCTGCATTATTTGCCATATTGTCATATTAGAGTAAATGCTAATTTATCCTTGCATATATACTAAGGATTTGCAATCTACGAGATCAGAGGACAATGTAACAGAATTTTTTACAAGGGATAAGCATGATATGAAATAACCTGCATATTAAATAAGGATTTCCAATTCTTGAGATGAGATGCGTACATAACATATACTGTGTTGCATTTACTTAGGTTCGGGTGGAATTAGCGAAAAAAATTCCAAAGTCTGTTCTTTTTCTCATACATGTAACCTACTACAGTGACTTTGAAGGCAGGTCGTTTTCCCGTGCAAACAAACACTCTTGGATTGTTTTTTGCTGTTGTCCCCTTCTTTGAAGCATTGGTATATAACCAAGCAAAACACAATGACGATTGAAACTGGTCACGCACTGAAAACAAAATCTCAATGAATGTTGTGTACTTTTAAGGTTTACCTCAATTCCTACCTAAGAAGGCAGTACTGGAGACCTCAAGATTGTGGGGGGGGGGCATAATTCAAGTCATGTGGGTATATTTTTTATATTTTCTCCAGTTTTTTCGTGTTGGAAGTAGTTGGAAGTAGAGTGCAGGATTGTTGCAGCAGTGTATTTATCAGTGCCTGACCCAGATACATACAAGAACCAAACTCTGCAAATTATGCCAACAACAAATAATTTTATATGGTTTCATAGTTGTACGTTTGAGAGGATGCAGCACAATTTATGACAAAAATGATTGCGCTTCCAACAGATACTGGTCAAGTGTTTCTTGTATTACTTTTCACATGCGATATAAATTTTAATGCACGCATGTAATAGGTCTTGGGGGCCAATCAGTGCAGTAGGCGTACATTGACTGCAAACATACATTTCAGTAGATGTCTGACATGGCAGGCAGACAATCCTAGCTGTGCTACTTATGTGTGAACTATCAAAGTGACATTCTGACCTTGCTTTCTTCAAGAGATCTATCCTGTACTGAGCGTACATTTAAAAGTTATATGCAAACACGTTATGACACCAATGTAGCGTAATGGCCAATATACTGTTTCCCCTTTGTATATATATATAAATATATATATATATATATATATATATATATATATATATATGTATATATATATATATGTATATATATATATATATATGTATGTATGTATGTGTGTGTGTATGTGTATGTGTGTGTGTGTGTGTAGCTGAACACTAAAGTCAGGCCGACCCACCTGTCTGTAAAATATTTAGTTGATCAATGTCCTTTAGCCCTAAAGCTAACAAACAGCACCACGATTTGAACGATGTACCAGTGACTCGTACATGTATTCGGAGGTTGCATTGTGATAGAGCTTCTTCAAAACTGCAGACACAAGTTGCCTCGTCTTCTAAATTAATATTGTGGATAGACAGTATTTCATCTGCTTCAACTTTATATTGATGTGTATGTACAGAAGTTTTGTTGTTCTTCATGCCAATAATGTGTAAAGGGAAAGAAATTTCGTCGGTTTGTTAATAGCCGAGACAGGGTAAAAGGATCCATCAACAGCTTGTTGACACTGGTTGGATGCACTTGTATGTTCTATTAGAGCGACAAATCTTTTTCTCTCTGAAACATGTAATAAGTATATTTTTTAAAAAATCCCGTCTCCGAATTTGCATCAGCAAGTCCAGTATCAAAACCTTTTACTTAGTGAATTATCTACCAAAAGCAACCTAGTGGTTCGCATATTTAACAAAATATTATTGAAGCCCTTTCGTCGCTAAGGGTTTGAAGAAGAAAGGGCCCTACTATTGATGAGAAATCTTGTCATATGTGAAGTAATGAATTGCGTTTCTGGGACACAATTGACGTAGCAGAATAGCCAGCAGGAGTGAGCTCTAAATTGTTTGACGGAGCAATTATATGGTTTGAGAACAAACTTATATTTCATCTCAATTCACACACCATAAATGTGTAGACATAATGCATGGGCCCGCCCAACTTGTCCTTTAAAAATTGAAATGAGACATGACTAATGATTCTTGAGACATAGGGAAAACTATTTTGATGTGTTTTAACTTGCCTAATTGTGCTTGATATCTGGTTAAGAAATATTATATTTTCATTGCATTCTCTTTACATAAATACAAATGACTTCATTCTTTTCTGACTTGCCCTTTAAATTTTGCTTTTCATATCCAAAGATTATAAAAACGTTTGGCTACAATAATTTTACAGTTTTTAGACTTGTCTCTTTTGCTACATTATTTTATCTTTTGGCATCATTCTGTTTTAATATTCACTTTCAGACATTTTAGGCTTATATAATTACTGTCACGTTAACCCCCCCCCCGGGGGGGGGGGGGCTATCGGTAGCAAGCAGCGATCTTCGACTGTTACAAGTTTACCTAATTGTACCTAAAATCTTGTAATAAAAAAATTGTTTTCATAACATGTTTTTGGCATAGATGCTAATGACTTTCATTCTTTTGTGACATGCCAAAATGCACATTTACTCAATATTAAAAAAATACTCAAAAATTGACAATATTATCTCAAATGTTACAAACCTGACACATTACATTGAAACATTGACTCACGGTTGGCAGTGAAATAGAACTTAATTGTTTGGAGACTTTCAAAGTGAGAAGTAGGTATCATCATGGAGTTTGTTTTACATTTCTGGTGCAGGATGTCCATTGTTGCAGTCCTTGTTGGATTTCCCTTGGTTTGTACAGGTGATCTAGCAGCAACTATTTATTTTACAATCACTGGGACTGGATATAATGCCCCAGTTTGTTTTACTTCAGTTATACACTGGTTTAAATAGGCTAAGCTCTCCAGCGAAAAAGGTACATACTGGTTTAGGGGTAAGTCAAATTGTTCTTATCTGAACCTGTACTATACAAATTTAGTAATTATGGTTTGTCTGACAGGTATTCATTTTTCATAATGAAGCCCTGCATTTAAAAGCATAACCTCACGTTACTAAGCTAATTCATCATTTGCCACGTTCAGATTTATTCATTATTATGTGCGTTGTCTTAGCTGAATATAAAGCTTAGACAAGGAGCCGCTACTCAGAGAAAGATGTTCGGGTATAGGTTCCGAAACATATTCTGAGTAGTAACACCTGAAGACCCTTTAATTTATTTGGGCTAATACAGCCTATGTCAAAATTTTATAGTGGAATGTGTGCAATATGGACAATAGTACTTCCATATGTACATAGGTTAGACAGGGACAGGTTAGCTTATGGAGAGTAAAGAGTTCGGACTGCGAAATAGGGTAATGGCTACTAGGAAGGGGTTCTGGACAAAAACACACAAATACAATAAATGCAAACATACCTGAAAGTACAAATAGGTGTGTACTTGACCTTTCATATTCTGTTGTCTTTTCTTTCCATGGGTTCAAACTACCCACCAGTGGGATAACCACATACAATATCTTAATGAATAGAGGACATTTTCTTTTTCTCAATACATTTTATAGCTTACCAATCGTAAGGTAAGGTGAGGAAAATCATCCATTAGAAAGTTGAAAAAAGGGATGGTATGTCAAGACAATTTCTTTAAATCAATTTGAATTATTTGATACAGCCAATCTATGCAGACACATCACCCAAATGCTGGGCAGAGTAGCATAATGTTCTCACCAGTATAAATCATTGTCCTGGAAAGTGATTCAGGACCTCTGTTAGAAGTTTGTCTCCTTCCTTCAGGTTTGCTTGTCCTTACATCAATTTGGAAATTCGATATGATCATATAATAAGGTTGTGCTGTGAGCACAGAGTTCCTAGGGCAAAGAGCTGTTCCAGTGTGCTTTGGGCAACAAGTAGCACTCACCCAGATAAAAGGGAGTGCATTATGTGCTCAATAGGCTGTGATCTTACTTCTTTTGCAAAAAGATCATCAACAAATCTAAATGCAAATGAAATATCTAGATCGACACTGTAAATATAGTATAACAGTTTTACCTGTGTTGGGCCAATAGCATAGTAATATTTCGGTTTTTCATGGAAAGGGAAGTAAAGAATGAGGGATACTCAAACATAGCAAAAAGGCATTTGTGATACGTATTTAATCAATGCAAACGGCCTTTAAGGTACAAATAAGAATGTATGAGAGTGTGTAACCTTTTATCCACTTTTTACGTTTATTTCTATGGGTTCAAAATAGATATCAGCTGAATAACCACTTGCAATATTGAATACAATATTCGACTCTATCTTTTTCACAATGTTGTTTGCAATTTAGTATTTAAAAGATAAAGCAAGGAAAATAACCTATTGGAAGGATAAAATACATTAAAATTTATATAAAGGCAACTGCTTGCAGGAAATAGAAATTGACCAGTTACCACTAATCTGTAGCATAAACAAGTTACCAAAAAGGACAACAGGCTTATTAGGATAGCGTTCATACCAGTAAAAATCATTGTTCTATAAAGTGATAGTTAAAATATAGAGTGAACCATTTTCGAAGATGACGTTTCGGATGTCTTTTAAAATCAACATTGGACTTTGCTTTGTAGTTTTCTTGCACCGGTAAACATTATGGGGCAAAATGACCAATTTCCGTTTACTTAAGAGTACATTTGGAATTAACCTCTAAAGTTTAAGGTCAACCTTTATGAAACTTAGCAGATGGTGAGATATGTCATAGATATATAAAACTTGACCTTTGTTTGACCTTGAAATGCTTTTTAACAGCAATGTATAAATATATACAGTTTCCCATGTCAATTTTCACCCAGATATCGACACGTACACTCAAAATGGCAATTTCATTTCAAAATACAGTGAAGTGCGAGGATTATCATGAAACATTTATTTGGCATACCACCAAAAATTAACTAATCTAGAAAATTCTGGGTAGAAAAGGTATTTTTCCCAAATATCAAAAGAGTTTAGAATTGCTTCATTAAAATATGTCCACTATCGGGAATGGTGGTAGCCCTTATAAGGGCTCCCATGGGGGAATGGTGGTAGCCCTTATAAGGGCTCCCATGAGGGCTCCCATGGGAAAAGCCTGAGCCTTAGAGGCGGGGATAGGGTGTGAGAGGGATGGATAATTTTTTTTTTTTTTTTTTTTTTTTCTTTTTTTTCTTTTTCTCTAGGCCACCTGTGTCACAGAGTGACACAGGACCGCGGCAGACAAGCGGAGAGCCACCGTATTATTATTATCGAATGCAGCTAAAAGGGTAGATGATTAAAAAATCAGTTCACGTGAATTTGTTTAATTCAGTGAAATTATAGCAATTTGAAATCAGAGCCTCGTTTTCGATTTCTCAATCCAAGATGGCTTCCAACAACAACGGGTGTATGGTCCAAACGTTTCAAATGGACGTAATTTAAAGTAACATCATATGAGTGCATGTATTCTTCAGGTTATTCTCTGTTTATTATACAAGCTTGCCTGAAATATATGTCATTGAAGACTTGTCTTTGGGGAAACTCGCTGACAGCATGTACTGGATTACCTCATAAATCAGTATCTAATGCGTGCTCAATGGTAATGCTCCTTGAATACACCAACATGCCATGCTTTCAGCACACTAATCCAGACTAAGGGAAGCCATCACAAGTTTAATTGTTACAAATAAATGAAAGTAATTTCGTTTTGGGTCAGACCCCCCCCCCTCCCCTGAAACTAAACTCGACTTTACATTGAAACTTCGATCTCCCAGAATGTGTCTGTAGTGGTCACAAATAGGGTTTTTCCACTATAAAAAGGTGATATTGTGGTGTATTTAGGATGGCTTTTAAAGATTGGGATTACTACCATTCTACAACATGAAGACAGGACTCACATCCCTGGATGAATGATTGATATTGAATAATTGCCAAATAAAAGATCGATCATCGCGGAAACGTTGTTTTCCTGTTTGCAATTTAAAATTTTGATATTTTTTGCTTACATCGATTTTGTGCGATCGAAAACTAAATGGACTTTTAACCCCCTCCCCCCTAACTAAATTAGGTTCGTTTTTTATCGCACGTCGATCTTTTGCTGGCTTCCCTAACGATTAAGGTAATTGTTGAATCCTGTCATGTTTCTATTACTGTGAATAAGAAAAAAACATGCAGACAAGAAACGAAACAAATTATCACTGAAAAGATAAAATACCAAGCTATTGTAAATTATTTCAATTTCTACAGGTTGTATCCTCCCATTGACACAAACATAACTGAAGGTGACTGCGCCTGCATTAATATATATTGTGTCGTTTGTTTGACAATAGATATGTTTAGCATTTCAAAACTAATGTCGGAAAAGGAAGTGCTCAATTATATCTTTAATTTTCACTGCATCCCATGTTTTATCAATTATATTGTTTCCTTGAAACAAGAGAAGGTCATTTCTCGTGATATTCATTTGCCAATATACCACAGAATCGGGCTTTTTTATAAGTTACGATTTCTGCACCACAAGGCAACGTAATCGATAGAAGATTTACTCTGACGGGCTCCTTATAGCGACTACCTTGATATTATGGAGGACCAAAACATCCAATTGCAAGAACCCTGACTTTAGAGATTCCTGAGTTATTATCCAAAAATACACACTCTAATATTCCCCTGGGACCTTGGTAATTAGGTCAGGATAACACACAAATAATGAGAATTGGGAACCTTCATTAGGCTTGCACAACTATTTTTGGAAGGAGACGATTCACCCTCATTTGATGCAAGTACTGCAGGTACCTTGTGACAAGCCTGCCTTCTTGGCTAGCCGTCTGATTGCCCTATGAACTCTACACCTGCAGCACATCCTGAGTGCATTTTCACGTTTTACTAAGGCAACACCAGCTGAGTGAAGGACTCCATAATAGTTAATGTTTGTAAAACGTGGTTTTCATTATTGAAGGCTTGTCGGACAAGCCCAGCTCAAATTCTTCTCACGTTGTTGGCAACGGGTGTGCGTCTGTAGGACCCATACTGTGGCACTACCTTTATTGCAAAATTGGAATTAAAATATTCATACTGAAATTAAATGGACCCGGTGCAATTAGCTCCTCTCAATCAAATACTGTTCAAACACAACGGTAAGCAAAAATGGGGTCATTCTTTCATTTAGATTAGTTACAAATACCATGGGAGATACTTGATGTGCAAAGAAATTTCGCTTATGTAATGGTAGAAACATTTGATGCAATCAAACTGTTTCTCAATTGATATCAAATGGCATGAACTAGACGTATGACTCGCCACTCTCTGCGGATGAAAGAAACTATACATGTAACCTGTTTGAAATAAAAGATAACCCCAAATCTTTAAAATGCAAAGCTTCAATGTAATACACCTAGCAAATATAGGCCTGTATGCTGACACATGCTGGGAAAGTTCAGCAAAATCATACAAGGAACAAAATGTATATGAAAATCTCACCACACATGCGCCAGTTAAAAGCATTTGTCCACGTTTCTATTTTAACACTTGGCCACTCGTATTTCATATAATTTAAAACACTTTTGCCAATAGTTATAAATAAGACTTATTATAAATGCACACCCCAGATCAAGATCTTTCCGTTGCGTGGGTTAGCTGCAATGCTCAGTGTCATTCTGACTAGGCAGCGTTAAAACAATCAATAAAAAAGCTAGTTCATGTGCAGCTGAAACACTTTGCATGCCGATTAACTTATTAACCCTTGTACATCGGCTACCTAATTATACTTGCCAGGTGTAAATTTGTCAAACAAATTTCTATGCTCATCTTCTAGAATATTTTATTCAACATAGACACTTTAAGCAAAAATTACAGTTTTATTTTGGAACAGGTTGCTTTTCTGCAATTCATTTCAAAACCAAAGTTGTGAATTGATCATCTTAATTTTGCTAGTGATTCAATCACTGTATCCCTGCCATGGGACAGAGTTTTTTATTTCTTCGAATTCTCTAATAAAAATTTAAAAGTGGCCGGTGTCCCAAGGTTCATGTTACTGTTGATACTTGTGCCCATTGAGCATATAATCAAATGCACTTAAATCTCTTACAATATCTATGTGAACATATAAATTCATATTATTCAGTCAGCATTTGATATATCATAAATGCAAGCTATGACATGAACATACCTTTGATTGGATATTTTACCTGATCGGGAAATGTTTAAAAACATTATCAAAGCTAGTTCGACGTATGATCCAATACATTTAAATATGATATATCAGTACCAGTGATCAATGTTTTATTATAAGATTAAATGCGTTTAAGTATGTAGAAATTCATCAATATGAAACATGCAATATAGTATTTGAAGCCTGTCTCATACACAAATTAAAGTCAAATCATAAAAAATAAAAGGGTTAGTAAAGACGTACAAAACCAGGAGGCGAACATCCGTAGTTTTACTCAGACAAGGCCTGTATCTCCAGTAAAACTAAAGCGCACCTGTGAAAAGTAAGTTAAAGAGTGTAATTTTCATACAGTATAGCGCCAATTTAACAGACAATATGAAAGGCAAAAAAGATGCCATGTTGATTTTCCACTAAATTGATCATTGTATTGAATTGTGTGTAATTTGTAACAAGGGGACACGTTGTAAGTCTGTGAATTGAAATTGCCACTAAAAGGTGTCTGTTAAATTGCTGTTGTACTGTGCTATTTATTCCTGACATGAGGAATAGAACATGGTCTTTCCACAAGTGTCATAAATGTATTATGTCAGGCCAAAGCCACTGAATATTATTGGTATGACTGATACAGGACTTGTGGTAAATAAGGACAGAAAAGAGAATGGGGTTCCCAAAAGACTATTTCTTGTAGCCCAGAAGAAAAGAAGCAATAAAAAAGATAATATTTTGAGGAAATTGTTTTTGTCTTTACATTTGTACCCGGAAATCAATTGACCATATCTCGGATAACTGACAAATGACAATACGGTATTTACATTTGGATTATGTTAAGTGACAGGACTAGCACAGAAAGACAAATGTGGGTTTATTGTTCATTACAAATCAAGATACGCCAGCATCATGAACCAGTGAACAGTTTAAATGAAACAGAATCAAGGTCCTTTATAATTCGACTTAAAGAGAGTGCAAAGCAGCCTCTGGTGTAGGATCAAAAATAAATAAATAAATAAATAGACAGACAGACAGACAGACAGACGGACAGACAAACAAACAAACAAACAAATAAATAAATAAATGAATGAATGAATGAATGAATGAATGAATGAATAAATAAATAAATAAATAAATAAATAAATAAATAAATAAATAAATAAATAAAAGTACAAAAGGAGCTGGCTATAGCACATAGCTCCTAGATGATCCAAATATATATTCAAGACTAAATTAATCCCAACGTAAGCTGAACGGAAATAAGCTTACATAATGACACCACACTGTAAAAATATTAATGTCCCACATACGTAACTATTGAAAAAGCTTACAAGACTTCATACTAGATGCATGTTAGTTTTATGTTTGATTCACAGAGTTTAATGGCACACGTGATACAGACCAAAGGCACATGAAAGAAATAATAGCACTGTGAGCCAAATATGGTCCCTGATTTAGTTTTACTTTATGACATTTATATTTTTTTAGATTCATGTTTATGTAAGGTGTCTTAAAAACTACTCAAGGAACACAAAGGTTATTGTAAAGAGATTAATAATTAGATAGTGTATTTAACAATATTAGCACAGGGCATGATCCACGACCTGGCTGTATCACATGGTATGTGTTTTAGTCCAGGCATGTATCCAATATAGTTTCCAAACCTTTCAACGACATGAAAGCAAAACAAGAGGACTATGACAGTCCTGTGCTCAGGTGACTAAGTCACCCTATGACCTTGGAAATGAGGTCAAGGTCACTGACTTATTCTGAATCTAACTGTCATAGAGGGCCATCCCTATGTGCAAGATCAAAGTCACAGTGCAAATAGTTCTCAGGTTATCACGCAACCAGTAAAACTCATGTTAGTGGCCCTGTGACCTTGAGAATGAGGTCAAGGTTACTAATGTACGGTCTTAATCTTTCCTAAATGGAGGACCAGCAACAAGTTCAAGTCCTACCTTCCATAGTTCTCAAGTAACAGTGTAAAAAGTAAAATTCACGTAAGTGTCCGCGTCCCAGTGACCTTGGGAATGAGGTCAAGGTCACCCATATACCGTCTTAGTCTGGCCTTTGCTCAGCATAACCATCGTGTTCAACATTGAGTTCCAAGTTCAAGTAGCTCTCAAGTTGTCAGGTGAACAGTAAAATTTGAGCAAATGGCCGTATGACCTCGGGTATGAGGTCAAGATCACTCATCTACAGTCTAACTCTGGCCCTCATTAAGGACAAATAGCATGTGCAATACGAATGTCCTCGCCTAAATAGTTCTCAAGTTACCATATCAACAGTGAATTTCATGCACCTCCACCCGTGACCTTGGAGATTAGGTCAAGGGCACTCACCTACTGTACATCCCTCATCCTCATACCCTGAAGTGTCCCTATGCAAGTAATTGGCTGTGTTTAGACAAGGATACAGATTTTTGAAGATTTGGCCAAAAAATGAACAAACAAGGCCCACGGGCCTATTAGGTAATCTGCGGCTTATCTTTAATTTAAATGGTATCTGTGTTTTACACTGTGTATATTCAATGTCAACCTTCCAGCTGCACAGCATGTTTCATACAGCTTGGCATTTTAACTGTCAAAGCTTTTCAAGCACTTTCTAAGACCATGACCAGGTAATGTCCCGAATAGATGCATCTCTGAAAATTAAGGGTTAATTAATTATTTTTATCAATATTTCATTTTTATTTTATTTCATCATTTGCACCGTGTTGCTGGCCCTACACATATTGAAAAAGGGTTTCCGCTAAGATTTTTTTCAGAGGGTCCCTGGGACCCATTTACTTCAGTTTTGAGGGTCCAACTTTGAGAGAGATAAAAGTCATTCATGGCAACTTTTTTCAAGATACAAGGCCATCCTCATATAAAAGTGTGTTGGCAGTTGCCTAGCTGTATGGCATAAAAATCTCCAGTATGTTTTTTTCCCCAGATTTGTTCCCCCCAAAAAATTAACAAAAATAATCCTCAATAATAAACTATGATGTTACAAGTTGAAGGAAAATATTTTCTAATCTCTAGTGGCTACTTTTTTCAATGTTAGGTTTGCTTACTTTATTTCTAAAAATCACCTCTGGAAAATGTTGCTCCATCGATGAACAGCAAAGCAACTCTATTTATTGTTCATCATATTCGATGATAGCCTTAACCTACATATGGCACTATCATCATCGTACCCTTGTCTCGCTTTATATCTGTACACCATGCAGATGAACAGCACATGATATTTTGGAGTTCAATATTCAGCTGTGTCTGCTCAAAAAAATTCATGAATAAATATTCCTCTTGAAAATGTATCCTATAGTATTTTATCTGGCTAAAATAGTTTAACCATCAAACAGGTATAGCTAACCACAAACTAAATAATTTCTGTGCCCAGAAATTACTGACACAGAACATGCTCTTAGAGATTGTGCCAAATTTTCAATCTCAAAATTTTCATAAATTTAAAAAAACAGGGAAAGTGGTCATTTTGTTGGTTTGTGACGAAATGGACACATAACTTCATTGACAAGATCTCTGGAATTCCCTGTGCATGTATAAACAACAAAATAAACAAGACTCCTTTTAAGATTGCTTTCTATACCATAAACAGTATCCTAATTTAACACCAGCAACACGTATTATTTGGTATGCAATTACTAGGCGCTCTGAAATATTGAAGATAATGAAACATATAGTGGCTTGAAATGGTTACTTACCCTGGTTCTATACCACCCAGAAAAATAAAAACCACTTTCACATGAAACTCATGAGAGAAGCCATGGCAACAGTGATGTAGCCAGAGAATTCAGTTCACCATTGTAATTTTCCATGGATGACTGGGCATGGAGACGGCCTACACAGAACGCATGCCTATTAGTTTGGCTTGCAATGATCAAAAGTTTACCTCGGGTGATTGCAAAAGAGAATACTATACATCATGTATAGCCTAATTGGCTTAGGAGGAATATAATTAACCTTATCTACATGGTATGTACAAACTTGAACAGAACCTGACCCTATTAAAACCAATTCATGTATTAATAAACAAACCTATAATTTGCAACTTCTTGTATGATGTTGGATGATGCACCATGATGTTACCAGCTCAGGATGTGCACAGCACTCCCTGAAATGAAACATTTGTCATATTACAAATAAAAAAAAGCTTCTGATCAGGGGGTCTAGATGCCCTGGACCCACCTAAAGATCCATGTCTGATTTGATTGAAACCAAAACTACGAGTGATAGCTTCAGACTGCATTGTCTTAGACAGTATACAACAGGAGAACTACACGAACTGATGTGCAGCTACCTATCCATGCGGGCAAGGGAAGGCTATAAAGAAGCAAGAAGCCTCTTGAAAATATGAAAATGTACTGATAAGATAATGCAAGGACAGCCTATCACAGCAGATGACGCATCAGCGCTGCATAGATTTGCAGTTTCATTGACAAGCTGCAAAACTATTCAGAAGGATATCGACAATCCAGACAGCTTGAGAAAGAGTAGAGGGTGACTCCCAAAGGATGCAAGGAAAAGATAGGCAGATGGCCTTACCTTCATGATATCCAGGTCCAAAGCATAGATGCTCAAGTGGACTTATTGATTGGCATTGACAATGCCAGAGTTTTAGAACCAAAGGAAAGAATTGCAAGCAAGGATGGAGGGTCATATTCTGCAAAGACCCCTTTGGATAGGCAATAAATGAACCACTTGGTTATGATCGAGGCATGTCAAACAGAAAGGCAAACTTCATTCGTGCTGATGCTGAACTAAATGATCAATTTAGAAGCTACTGAAGCATGAATTCAACGACATAGCTGATATGCCAAAAATGTCACAGGAGGACATGAGAGCACTAAAGATCATGGAGAGTACAATCACAAGAAATTACGGCCAATATAAGATATCGCTAATATAGAGAATATATACACAATATGTTGAAAAGAGGATAAGGTAAGGAAGTTCCTGACAACTCACTGGGCAGATCAGATTGCAAAACATGGTACCTGCCACATCATCCTCTGTTAAACCCTCAGAAACCTGGTATTTGATTGTTCATGGCATGGTATTTGATTGTTCAGCAAAATATTAGGGGATATCACTCAACGATCAATTACTGCAAGGTCCTGATTTAACCTACATCTTGGTAGGTGTCTTGATACAATTTAGAGAAAATGCCTGTAGCCATGACTGTGGATGTGAAGGAAATGTTTCTTCAAGTAAACCTAGAAGCAAATGACTGTGATGCTGTGCAGTTCCTGTGGTGGCCTTCAGGAAACATGAATGAAAGTCCAGAAGAATGTTGAATGAAAGTGCATCTGTTTGGTGCTGCGCCACCCCCTAGCTGCTGCATTAAAGCAAACAGCTGGAGATTATGCAAAGGACAGTGAACCTGAAATCAGTTAAACAGTGAAAACAAACGTCTACATTGATGAGCTACTGAAGTCAACTGACTCAGTGGTGGAAGCAATATAAATGTCAAAAGGAGCTACGTCAACTGTTGTCCAAGGGTGGCTTCCATTTAACAAAGTAGATTACAAACTCAAAAGAAGTCATGGAATCTTTTCCTAAATCCGATAGAGCAGTGAACACAAGAACCCTTCACCTTGGAGAGCAGCAAATAGAGCGTGCACTAGGTATGGAATGGTCTGTCAAATCTGATCAACTTGGATTCTGTATGACAGTGGCCGCCAACCCACCATGACATCCTTTCTATTGTGAGCTCTGTGTATGACCCTTTAGGATTTGCTGCTCCCTTCATATTGCCAGCAAAAGCTCTGTTGCAAGATTTGTGCTGCTTGAAGCTAGCTGGGATGATCTAATACTTGAACTGTACTTGGAAGATGGCAAAATTGGCTCCACGAACTGTCAAAACTGTCAGAGTTTAAAGTAAACACTTGCATCAAGCCAGTAGATATGAAGGAGGTAGTATCAAGCCAGTTGTGCCACTTTTCTGACACCTCAGAGACGGATTATGAAGCCGTAAGGTACATACGACTTGTGGATGCAGAAAGTAGCGTCCATTTCTCCCATATGATGAGAACAGCAAGAGTTACACCCCTGAAGCAAATCACCATACCATGTCTTGAGCTGTCTGCAGCAACTGTGTCAGTCAGACTGAACAATATGCTTAGAAGTGAACTTGAGATGCTATTGATTGAGTCAGTTTTATGGACAGACAGCACGTCTGTGCTCAAATATCCTCAAAATACAGACCAGCAATTCCAAACGTTTGTACCAAACAGAATATCAAAGATTCGAGCAACATCAAATCCAGCTTGATGGAGATTTGTGGACACAAAACAAATTTCTTGTGACCATGCCTCAAGAGGCCTATCAGCAATTGCAGTTATGCAGTGCAACCAGTGGTTAATGGGGCCGGATTTTCTGTGGACACCAGAAGATAAATGGCCAAAGCAACCAGTCATAAGGTACTCATGATCTTGCACATGATCCCGAAATAAAGAAAGAGAAAACAACATGTGCAACAGTCACAAAGCACTACGCTAAACCCTTATATGACATCATGTTATACTTATCCTTATGGCACAAACTAAAAAAGTGTATTGCATGGATTGTCAGATTTAAAAGCATCCTCTTGAAACTCTGCAAGGGCAGAAAGGAAAGGCAAGATGAAAGAAAGTTGGGGGGCACAGTGCCCACAACTTATTACTGTGGACGAACTAAAAGAAGCTGAGTTGGAGATACTTAAGACTGCTCAAAGACAACACTTTGCAAACCACATAGGCCGCCTCAAAACAGGAGACACAAGAATCCAAACAAAAGTGAAAAGGGACAGTGCCATGGCAAGACTTCATCCCGTTATAATGAACGGTTTAATGTGTGTTGAAGAAAGGCTTGTAAATGCCCACATATATGACAATGCAAAGCACCAGATCGTGCTTCCCAAAAGAAGCCATGTCACAACATCGATAGTCAGACATTATCATGAACTGTCGGGATATTCTGGGAGAGAGGATATTCTCTCATTGATCAGAACAAAAACTGGACTTCTTTGGGCCATTCTTCGTGAAACATGACAGAGGTCAAACAAAACACTATGGATGTACATTTACAGCTGTTCACATTGAAATCACAAGATCACTAGACACAAGTTCCTTTATCAATGTGTTGAGATGCTTCATAGCAAGGAGGGGAGAATGCCAAGAGAGAATATCTGATAATAGAACTAGTCTGGTCAGTGGAGAGAAAGAGATCAGAGAGATAACACGACAATGGAATGAAGAACAAATACATGATTACTTATTACAATGCAATATCAAGACGAACTTTAATCCATCCCACAGTTCCCACAAGGTTGGTGTTTGGAAGCATTGCATACACTCTGTTACAAAACACTTGACGGCTCTCCTCAAAAAACAAACACTGGACGATGAGAGCTTACTCACACCTATGTGTGAAGTTGAGTAAATCATGAACAGACATCCCATCACCCGTGAGTCAAGTGATCCCAGGGATTCAAACGCACTGACGCCAAACCATCTACTTTTGCTTTGGCAGCAACCAGAAATGCCACCTGGCATTTTTGCAAGAGACGAAAATTACTCAAAAAGGTGATGGCGCCAAGTCCAGTACCTGGCAGACCAATTCTGCAGACGATGGGCCCGAGAATATTTACCACTACTGCAAGTAAGACAAAGGTGGCTTCATCCCAAGAGAAATCTTGCTACTGGTGACCTAGTTTTGCTGGTGGACGAAAACATGCCACGCGGACATTGGGCCAAAGGCATCATTGAACAAGTATTCCCAGAGAGCAGATGATTTGTTCGTCAGGTCTTGCTGAAAACCGCCAAAGGACGTTTTCACTAAGATGCTCGAAAGTTATGTTTGATAGACACTGTAGAAAACTGCAGTATGTAAATCAAAATGTGTTTGCATTTACAGCGGGCAGAATGATCTCCTAATCAGGGATAATGGCAGTCTAACCCAATGATTGCCTGGGCGACATCAGAATATACTGAACGATATAACTTTGGTGGAAATGCTTATATGAAAGTGAACTGTAAAGACAGATAAAATAATACAGTGGTGCTGTGAAAGCTCATAGGCTTTGCAATATTGATTTGTTTAAATGTTGAATATTTCATTTATGGATTAAAAGGGCCCGGAGATGTTGGTTAAGTTTAAAACGTGTACCCGGAATTTGCCATTGAATGTTGGTTTCTTAGGATGACGTTACTTGTGACATAGGCACTGGGTCGAGATCTCGAGAACAAAGAAATGCAAGACAGGACAGAAAAATGGCCAATTTGATGTGCAAACTCATATGTAAGTGTCGCAACTTTTCTGAATGTTTTATGCAGTAACAGAGAACCGCAAGAAGCAACAAATATTGAACAAAGATGCGGTTAAAATGATTAACCAGCCAGTACAGAACTATTGACGGTGATGCTTGTAGTCCGATTCGGAATGAATGGAATCTGTAAAGTAGAGAAAAGAAAATGTGCATTCGGTAGCCTACGACACATAAATTGTTAATCACCGAAGTAAGTAGAAGTTTATTTCTTGGGTAGCTGTAACAATGTAATAGAAAAAGATAGGAAAACTGTTATATGTAATCAGATATAAGCCCACTTTGTTTCGACCTTTGTACTCAGACCACGCCCAGGATGCCCAGTAGCTGTAAACTGATATACATGCATAAGGGTGTCTCTTTAGAATTAGGGTTTTGTTTTAAGATTGTGTTGATAAGTTCACAAGTCAGTGTGAATTTCGTCGCGCCATCTACTAGTAGTGTTAAAACCCTAGTAATAATTTAGGGTTTCAACAAATTGTGTATTTATATTTCATTGTATTTGCGCTGTATCATATTTGCTAAGGAATATAACTGTATTATGGATGTCCAAAAGCGTATCAGAGTGTATTGTGTGAAAGTCAATTATTCAAGTTTATAAATGGTTGCGTTAAAGTTCACTTAGTACAAATTGACAAATATACACTTTAACGACTGTTCATATATTAAAATCTGTAACCCCGATATCTGACTATTTTGTTGCAGATGAATTTGAAAAGAAAAACGCCATGAGCTTCACTTTGTTAAATTTATATATTACTGGTTTCCCTGAATATTCACATTCAAGGACATCTAATCCAATGGCGAACAAGCAGGAAATATTTACTTTTCCATATGCAGGAGATTTTGTCATTATATCTGCATTGGAAAGCAGACTGCTCCAAGGTATTAATAGATATCATCACAGTTGTAAAATTTAAAATTAAAAACAAATGCTGACAAGTCACAAATATTAATGTTGAATAGCAAAAGGCAACCTTTCAATATTAAGTTTCCCTTTGGTGGACCAAAACTATATGATGTGAAAGAGTACTATTATCTATTTATAACTTATACAGTCATAGTGTGGGGGCATATGGAGTCCCGTGGGCTTTTGATGAAGATTTTATAAAACCTACTCAGAAATGTTACATACATCTGAAATAACAGAAAAAACATGTTGGCACTTTGCCAACCTGTTAGATTCAAAATGGCCGCCATTTTTCAAAATGGCTGCCAAATTTACAATTTTTGTCCAATTACAGGTCCGTTAAAGGTCTTTGCAGTATAAAGCACCTTATTTGGGTATTTATTTTCATAACTCCCGGCTATAAAGTTAGATTTTTATCTTCAAATTGAATCTTAGTCAATTTAGGCTCATATTTGTCTTAAAAGTATCAAATCATTGGATCAAAAGAATGTAAACCGAACCGAGATAAATGACTCTATTTTGAAACAATATTATGACACCAGTATATTACTACAATAAAGGGCATCATCACCTCCCTTACCAAGTTCATACCTGTGTGACTGGGGGACCTATTTTAATTTATTATCATTCTCACCTTCATCATTGTCACTCTCATATTGTGAGTTTACATTGGAACATTATTATGGAACAAGTGTATTGCTACAATAAATGGCATCATCACCTCCATTATATGGTTCATATTTGTATGATTAGGATAATTATTTGAACGATCATCGTTCTCATCTTCATCATTGTCACTCTCATATTGTGAGTTAACATTGAAACAGTATTATGTATGACACATTGAAGTGTATTGCTACAATAAATGACATCATCACCTCCATTACCCAGTTCATATTTGTATGATTAGGATAACTTTTATAACTATCATTGTTCTCATCTTCATCATTGTCACACTCTCGTATTGTGAGTAAGCATTGAAACAACATTATGACACATTAAAGTGTAATGCTACATTAAATGACATCGTCGTCTCCATTGCCAAGTTCATACTTGTGTGATTAAGATGGCTATTTTAACTATCATCGTTCTCATGTTCATCATTGTCACTCTCATATTGTGAGTTGTGGTGTCTAGCCGGTGACTGCCCTACACAGTGGAAGCTGGCCGTATCTGGTGATTGCCATATGCAGTGGCAGTCTGCCATAGCAGTTGGCTTGTCCAGTTGGATGATGAAGATGAAAGCAGTTCATTATAATTCCAGAGTCACCAATATGTTGGATCTACTTTTGGTACTTCAACCAAAATCTATCATTTATGCCAGTTGAGCCACAGGCAAGTAGTTCACCAAGATCAAACTGTAGTACACAAGTGATATGTGAACTGTTCTACATGTGCTGTACATGGCAATAACCAGCTAGTTGGATAAGCTGACATGCACCTTGCATTATTATTAGGTGGGATAAATGTACTGGGTTGAGGGGGGGGGACCTTACGACCAAATTTAGTAAATTTAATCTTCTAAACACATAAATTCTGACCACAAAAGTTTCCATTCTGTTAGATACGGCCCAGATTTGATATTTTTCTAGTGGATACCTGGGTTTTTAACCCACTCTGGCTGAGAATAGGCTAATAGAGTTGGTATGTTTTTACATTCGGCACATAAAGTGCTGAAGGGTATTGTCATCCCTACATCGTCAGTCCATCTGTTCATCTGTCTTGTCAATGTTACCTTGATATTTCAAAAAAATTCACCATAGTTGTACCAAATTTGTATCGAAGATGCAACTTGTAATGGACCAGTTTGTTATTGAAAACTAGCATCCTCTTATAATTTTTAAACTTTTAATCAAACTTTTTAAGAATTTATTTCAAGGCCGTCTGAGTGGCGCACAAGGGGACGATGTTACCATATTTTCTCCAAAAATATTTACCATAGCTTTACTAAACATTTGTCACAGAACAACCTTATGATGGACCATGTTACTATCGAAAACAGGCTTCCTCTGATTATTTATTAACTTTTTATGAAACTTTTAAAGTATTAATTTGAAGGCCGTCTGAGTGGCGTCAACTCTGACGATGCTACCGCGATATCTCAAACAATTTTGATGGTACCTTTACCAAGGTCAGAGATGCATCTTCTGATGGACCAGGTTCCTATTAAAAACTAACATCCTCTTGGTATTTATAAACTTTGTATGAAACTTTAAAGTATTTATTTCAAGGCTGTCTGAGTGGCGCACAAGGAGACAATGTTACCATGATATCTCTATCGCAGCTTCATCAAATTTTCATCAGAGATTGCTACAAATAATGATAAATTGAATATTCACAGAAAAAAATTGATGGTGATAGGTTTGGGGAGAAAAGAAATATAATGTATGTTTATTTTATGGATGAATTTTTAATCATTGACAGAGAGCGTGATATGAATCAAGGCAGATTCAGATAATGTACAAAACCAGAGTATTTATGAACATTACAACTTTCTGTTGTCAATAAAACAAATATAAAAAGAAGCAAATTTCATTAGAGATGCACATTATAAAGGACTATGTTCCTATTGAAAACCAGCTTCCTCACATTATTTTCAAACTTGTTATAAAACGTTTGAGGTATTTATTTGACGCTCTCTGATCATGATTCAGATTCAGATTCAGATTCTTTTATTCGACAATAAATTCAATACTTTTCAATTGCTAGGCTATAATGACAGAAATATATATAAACAAATGCAAAACAAAAAAATAGGAGAAAAAGTACATTATTACCACAGAGAACAAATAGTCAGGATGACCCAGCTAAGGATGAAAACATCCGCTCTCGCATGGGCCACCTAAATAAATGTACTTGGTAATGTAGCACCTTGCTTCAGAACAAACACACGACACGTGTGTTAGGACAGTTGGACTGACTGAGACAAAGACAACATAATTACATACAAATATACTCTATGAATCCTCATTAAAACAGAACAATTTGGAATAGTACAGGTTTCAGAGTATTGGTCCATGTGGAGTCTTTTAACATATTGAGAGAGAGAGAGAGAGAGAAAGAGAGAGAGAGAGAGAAAGAGAGAGAGATAGAGAGAGAGTCAGAAAGAGAGACAGAGACAGAGAGACAGAGAGAGACAGAGAGAGAGACGGAGAGAGAGAGAGAGAGAGAGGACAATGTTACCATAATATCTCAAGAAGGATTCATCACAGCTTCATCATATTTTGGTGCAGTTACACCATATAATGACACCTGCAAAGTCTAAAAAAAATGCAAATTCGGGGGAATAAACATTGTGAGCGCCGAGGGTAATTCTAATCTGAACGCTATTTCCTTATTATGAGGTGGGCACCAAACACCTATTCCATGCTTTGAAAAGCTGTAAATTCATGAGGCATGTAATCTCTGTTTAGCTCTCATCTATAATTGTTATTCAAAATGTTTGCTGTGGACAAAAGTTAATTTAAGACATGAAAGGAGATGACTTTCTATATAGTTGGCCACTCTTAGGGCAATTAGAGGACTAAACCGAAGAATGAATGGGGTTAATCAAGAATATCTAGAGGCCTTGCTACAGTCACTGTGCAAAAAAGTCTTTGCAAATAAATGTGCTTGGATTATGGCAAGAGTGTGTTCCGTCTTTGAATATAAATGAAGACTCAGCAAGTAATCTAAAAGCACTTGGGAAACTTTTTCTGCAAGCGGTTAGCTAATGCAGCTCCACCCATCAGCATGTCAGCACCATTCATTAGTCCACCACCTAGTAAAGTTACTATACAGGTAATCATTCCGTCAACACACCAATACTACCATGCAGACCTGCAAAACACATTCAAACAACGGGTAAGCTATAATAGGGAACAATGATTTGAACTGATGATCTTGGATCAGATGATGAAAAAGTATTGATCTAGACTAAAAGGGTAATGAGAGATATAGTTAAATATCAACAAGTTTTGATGCATAGATTATATGCATGCATTTTTAGCACATCAGCCATCTTGAAATTTGGTTGGTAACAACTGGTGTAAAGTTTCAAGATTGAAAATCATGACACAATGTTGTTACATGGTTGGAGTATGATACATAACTCTTAGATATTGTTAGTTGGAGAATATTGGTTCTTTATGTAAAATGACATAGCGGCTTGTGGGGGGGGGGGGGGGGGGGCAGTGGGGCATTTTGAGGAAATTGTGGCTATCTCGAATTGTGATAAGTACAGTGCTGTACATACCCTCATTGATGCCAGTAACAACCAAAATAAAGGCCAAATTTAAATCAAGTATTTTAACATTAAACCTCTTTAAGAAACATGGAATATATAGATACATTTTTTCAGATATTTTCAATTTTGGTGTCTAATAATATTCAGGTTTAAGATAAAAAACATGAATAATGTTCCTGGATGACAAAAGGTTCAAATTTGATTCTTAGATCTATTAAATTGAACATTTCGGCGACATTATGTAATATAAAATATTATTATGTTTGGAGTTTGGCGGCCATTTTTAATCTAACAGGTTGGCAAAGTGCCAACATGGTTTTTTATGTTCCCTAGGGCATAACTAACATGTCTAAATAGGTGGCATAAAATCTTCATCAAAATCCCACAGGACTTAAAATCATGATATATGCTCCCACACTATCACATGGAACAGGATGCAAGCCAAAGGAAGGATTGTGAAAAAGTTCTAGATGACTTACTTAAATGAAAAAGTTGCTTCGTAAATGTAAGTCCAATGTTAAGCTCACAATAGTTTAAATTGGTCAGTCCAACTTGGGTTTGTGGAGCCGCAATAAAAGTATGGATTATTGTGACATGGGAGAAGACACAAGAAAACCATTGATTTCAAAAAAAAAATCATAAGTAACATCTTGCTTAGAAAATTAACATGTTTTTAAAAATATATTCTAGGTGTCAGCAGAGAACCACTTGTAACAAGGTTGGAATATATGACTTTGTCGCAAGGTTTTAATTAGCATATTAGCAAAGGGGTTGCATATGACAACGGTGCAACCATAATATACAGTTGGATACTGGATAAGCACCATATTGTGCTGTATGTGTCACAATGAAGAAAATAGTTGTAGGTAGGAGCACCAGCTAGCCACCATTCCTGGGACCAGACTTCTTGGAGACGCACCTTAATGACAGGGGCTTGCTGTGCCAACTCTGCTGTATGATTATGAATTTTCTGGCCAATACAGAAAACTTTGGCTCAAGTAACAATTGCTAAACCAGTGCAGTTGTATTTTAATGTGCATCTATACTGTAATTTGTGCAGATATTTAACATTCTTTCTAAAGTGAAGTCTTTTAAACTCTGTTTCTTGGCACATCTGGGTCATCTGCCCATCTTCAATCCTGAAGTGAGTTAAGTGTGTAGGGTGTTATCAATTCATGATTCGATTGTGGTTTTTTTTATGATAAGTTACGTTGCGTAAATCGAAGAAATAGTATGCCAAGTGTTTAGAAAAGGGAACTTGAACAGCATATTTTTGGAAAAAAACTGTACATTCACAGAAATAGAAAGTATAATTTCAATTATGAAAATTTTTCAAATGTAGTAATAGGAAGAGAGC